>CATOHG010000065.1:0-146587 GCA_951800055.1 Cenopis cana | reverse complement strand
ACATAAAATCTGTAAAATTACACACAATACCTGGGACAAATACATTTCGGTATGTGTTTTTACCAATTGAACCGGGAATTTCACATAAAAGTGCCGTGGTTTTTCCTAGATTCCTGAAAAGTAACTTTTATGTGAATTTACTTACGTCTGATATTCAGAAAAATGACAATAAACTACTATCAAAATTACGAAATATCCCTTTTTTATAATTTTCTATTTAATTCTTCTTAACAATAAAACGGGAATTTCACATAAAAGTGCCATAAATATACCTTTTTATGTGAATTTACTTACGGCTTAGGTAAAATTCAGGAAAATTACAGTAAAACTACTAACAAACTTATGAAATTACCCGATTTTTTTTTAATTTTCCATTTGATTTTTTCATTTTACATAAAAAAATATATAATAATCACGAAGATGGACGTTTACATAAAATCTGTACATACACACAATGCCTAGGGCAAATATATTTCGGTGTTTTTACCAAATGAAACGCGAATTTCACGTAAGTGGCGTGATTTTCAATTTTAACCCGTCTTTTAACATAAAAAATATGTAATTATTAATTAAAACGGGATTTTCACATAAAAATGTCGTGGTTTTACCTATTTTCCTGAAAAATATTTTTTAGGTGAATTTACGTTACGTCTTATGTAACATTCAGAAAACTGATAATGAAATTACAAACAAAATTATGAAACTTGCCTTTTTTTAATTGTCATGGGCCTTAGAGCGTGTTCACATAGCACGACACGATATTGTTCACATTTCCGTTCCGATGTGGTTCAAATTCGATATCTGGATGTCCGGGAGGTCCCATAGAAAAAATCCCAGCTCAGATTTGAAAAGGTAGCTATTTTTATATTTACAGATTTTTTTATTTTTTTATTATGTTTTTTTTTCGTATTTCGATTTTGAACGAAATCGGACTATAAATTAAAAAAAAACTGAGCTGTGGCTACTTTCTTAAAATCTGAGAGATTCGTATTAAATTACCTCCCGGACCCTCAGATATTGATTTTGAATGAAATCGATCTATAAATGAAAAAGCGGCCAAGTGCGTGTCGGATCACGCACAACGAGGGTTCCGTACCGACACCTACTAGTCCACATTTCAAAACACTATTTAATACCTTGAATCAAAAAAGGTCGTATCTTCATAGGGAAGTCACGGCACTTACGTCTTTTTGTTTGGGCAAGACAGTTTTTCAGTGATAACTCAAAAACCCTAAACCCGTTGTTGTTCAAACCAATATTCGTTGAAAGTATTTATTATTATACACCACCTCAATTTTTTTCAGAATTTTAATCTTCATAGTTTGGAAATTAGAGGGGGGGGGGGGGACACTTTGTGCGACTTTGGGGGCTAATATCTCACCAACGATTGACTTAAATGGAAAACTTTCTTAAAAACCTCTATATAATTTTTAAAGGCCTATCCAAAAATACCCCACACAACTACTTGCATTGAAAAAAATTGTCTTCCCCCGGTTACATGTATGGGGTGCCCCCCTAAAATATTTATTTTCCTTATTTCACATCACATTTATATAACGGTTCATAGAATACATCTTCCTACCAAATTTCATAATTGTAGTACTTATAGTCTCCGAGTAAACCGGCTGTGACATACGGACGGACAGACAGACAGACAGACATGACGAATCTATAAGGGTTCCGTTTTTGCCATTCTGGCTACGGAACACTAAAGACCTAAACTGTGGTAACCTTCTTGAAATCTGAGCTAGGATTCTTATTTAATGATGACCCTCAGATATCGATTTTGATCGAAATTGAACTGTAATATAGGTATTATATTAAGTCCGGTTGTGTGTGCTTTACGGAATAAATGGTTTTTCTTCTTCTTTCTTCTTCAAAATCAATATGGCGACACTTTTTTTCAAATCTGACATAAGCTTCGTCCAAAATGATAACTAGTGGTAATGTGAGTATGTGGACTGTATTAGGATTATTTTTTTTTACTTTAAATTCAAAATAAATGTTAAATTCGAAATCCTCATCGCCGAATTAGTCGAAATCGAGTATAATGACAATATTTCCCAAAAAAAATTTTTTTTACTTTAAATTCTAAATAAACGTAAAATTCGAAATCCTCATCCCCGAATTAGTCGAAATCGAGTATAATCACGATTTTTCGCAAATTAAATTTTTTACTTCAAATTCAAAATTAATGTCAAATTTGAAATCCTTATTCCCAAAAAAAAAACCTATATCGAGCTGACGTTTCGTATCGACTGAATTTTAATTTTCCTGTTCCAAATTTTAAAAAAAAATTACATTATTAAATAGGAAATTACAATGATAATAATGTTACTGCTGGTAACCTTCACCACAGGTAAGAAAATTTTCATAAATATTTTTTTTTTCTATTGCCTACGGTTTCTGAACGCATTTTAGAGGATTTATGAAATATTAAATTTGAATGTCTTTCCACATCACTAAAAAAAAATTAATGTTTTAGTTTTTAGTTGGTTTTAATTAGTCATAATGTTTATTATTGTATTTTACATCACTAAAAACGGTTTCTCGTTTCATAAAACACGAGTGTGTTTTATGAAACGAGCCGAAGGCGAGTTTCATAATAAGGTCACACGAGTGTTTTAATGCCTAATTATGTACAGTTGCATACATTACTTTATCTACACACATATTATAACTACTCTAAGATGGGTTTAGAAACCGTAGTAAATAAATACAATAATTGTGTTAACACAACCTTTTTTTGCACGGTTGCGGAAATATCGAAATCAGAACAGGCAACCGATACCTGAATGTTATTTTAAAAAGTAAAGAGTCCCTATTCTAATGTGATCATCGCGTTATAGCTCAAATTTCGTGCGATATATACTAAAAAAACATCGACTGTAGAAAGCTTGAAAGAAGCTTCGTCCAAAATGATAACTAGTGGTAAATGTGAGTATGTGGACTGTATTAGGATGTTTAATGGATGATAGAAACACGTAGATTTATATAAAACTATATTAATAAATCAATAATAATATTAGACCAGGCGAGCTGTCAACACTGAATCCTCAAATTTTATATAGGGTAGGCAATGCGCACGTGACTCCTTCGGAGTTGCGAGCGTCTATAGGCTGCGGTATCCACTTACAATCAGGTGCACCACACGCTTGTTTGCCACCGTCGTTGTATAAAAAAATTAACAAAATCAATTTGGCCGACACTTTTTCAAATCTGACGTCAGATTGACCCTAAGTCGCTCAAATATCGATTTTGAACTTAATCGGGACGTATATAAATAAAATAAAAATGGCCGCCACTCGTTTAAAATCTAATATCGAATTTATATTAAAAGACTCCCGGATCGGAATATCTGTTGAGTTTCGTAACAAGTTATTACGAAACTCAACAGATATTTAAAAAAAACTGAAATAATTTAAACCAGTATCACATGAGATTTTTATACAGAAGCTATGTGGAATTGGTGTTCGTGGAGTAGCTCTCAATTGTTAAAATTAAAATAACTAGTGGCTCTGTGAGCTGTAGACCTCGTGAGTGTTTTTTTTTTATTTCCAAAACTATGTTAGATATCGAACCTGTAGAGGAGGATAAACCATAGATTTTTTTTTAGATTACTCGACAAAAATATTCTATGTAATCAAAGAACGTGCTCACAATACTTCACGAGAATCTGTTGTGAAATGCGACCCTTAGAGGTGAACAAATCGAAATTCGGCCGCAGAAACACAAAATAATTGATAAAAAAATTGTTTTTTTAAATTTTGAAAAAGTGACTCGATAAAAAAATTCTATAGAATTACCGCACCTGCTCACAAAATTTCACTAAAATCGGTTGATAAATGCGACCTGTAGAGGAGAACAAACCAGTGAATAAAAAAAAAAAAAATTTACAAAAATTTACTTTTCTAAAAAATTCTATGTAATCATAAAACCTGCTTACAAAACTTCACGAGAATCGGTTGAGAAATGCGACCTGTAGAGGAAAAAACGGCCGCAGAAAAATACGAAATCATTGATAAAAAGTTTGTTTTTTCGAATTTCAAAAAAGTGACTCGACAAAAAAATTCTATTTAGTTACCAAACCTGCTCGCAAAATTTCACGAAAATCGGTTGATAAATGCGACCTGTAGAGGAGAACAGCCAAAGACGAAAAAAATTTTTTTTCATAATTTACAAAAATTTACTCTACAAATAAATTATATTATGTAGTCATGGAATCTGCTCACAAAATTTCATGAGGATCGGTTGAGAAATGCGACCTGTAGAGGAAAAAACGGCCGCAGAAAAACACGAAATCATTGATACAATGTTTGTTTTTTTGAATTTCCAAAAAGTGACTCGACAAAAAAATTCAGTATAGTTACCGAACCTGCTCACAAAATTTCACGAAAATCGGTTGATAAATGCGACCTGTAGAGGAGGACATACAAAAATCCGGCCGGACATACGAAAGCATTTTTGTCGAAGCTAAAACAGAGACCTCGTTTCACTCGGTCAACTACCACGTAATGAAGTAAATAATAGTTTAACTGTTAAACGGTTAAACTTTAAAAGGAAGATTTTTTTTTGCGGAAACCGTCATTATCCTCGATGTCGACTAAATCAGGGATAAGGATTTCAAATTTTATATTTATTTTGAATTTTAAGAAAAAAAAATTTTTTCTGAATAATCTTCATACTCGGTTTCGACTAATTCAGGGATAAGGATAACGATTTCAAATTTTATATTTATTGACATTTCGAAAAAAAAAATTTTTATATTTAAAATTCAAAATAAATGTAAAATTTGGAATCCTTATTATCCCTGAATTAGTCGAAACCGAGTATAATGACGATTTTACGCAAAAAAAATTTTTTGACCTAAAATTCAAAATAAATGTAAAATTTGAAATCCTCATCCCCGAATTAGTCGAAATCGAGTATAATGACGATTGTTCCCAAAATAATTTTTTTTTTTACTTTAAATTCAAAATAAATGTTAAATTCGAAATCCTCATCGCCGAATTAGTCGAAATCGAGTATAATGACAATATTTCCCAAAAAAATTTTTTTTTACTTTAAATTCTAAATAAACGTAAAATTCGAAATCCTCATCCCCGAATTAGTCGAAATCGAGTATAATGACGATTTTTCGCAAATTAAATTTTTTACTTCAAATTCAAAATTAATATCAAATTTGAAATCCTTATTCCCAAAAAAAAAACCTATATCGAGCTGACGTTTCGTATCGACTGAATTTTAATTTTCCTCTTCCAAATTTAAAAAAAAAATTACATTATTAAATAGGAAATTACAATGATAATAATGTTACTGCTGGTAACCTTCACCACAGGTAAGAAAATTTTCATAAATATTTTTTTTTTCTATTGCCTACGGTTTCTGAACGCATTTTAGAGGATTTATGAAATATTAAATTTGAATGTCTTTCCACATCACTAAAAAAAATTTAATGTTTTAGTTTTTAGTTGGTCTTAATTAGTCATAATGTTTATTATTGTATTTTACATCACTAAAAACGGTTTCTCGTTTCATAAAACACGAGTGTGTTTTATGAAACGAGCCGAAGGCGAGTTTCATAATAAGGTCACACGAGTGTTTTAATGCCTAATTATGTACAGTTGCATACATTACTTTATCTACACACATATTATAACTACTCTAAGATGTTTTTAGAAACCGTAGTAAATAAATACAATAATTGTGTTAATACAACCTTTTTTTGCACGGTTGCGGAAATATCGAAATCAGAACAGGCAACCGATACCTGAATGTTATTTTAAAAAGTAAAGAGTCCCTATTCTGATGTGATCATCACGTTATAGCTCAAATTTCGTGCGATATATACTAAAAAAACATCGAGCTGACATTTCGCATCGACTGAATTTGAATTTTCAGTGATACTAGAATAGGGAAATGTCAACTTTGACATTTAAATTTTGACAGTTTTGTTTGACGTTAAATGTTTTAACATCATATATGAGATTAAAATGAAAATTATATTACTGCTGTAGCCTTAGCCACAGATAAGAAAATTGCCATAAAGTCATTGAATGTTGAAATGAGAGTCATTTTCTACGGTTTCCGAACGCATATTAGAGGATTTATGATATGTGTGTAGATAAAGATTTAAAAAGGACGCTGATTTGAACAAACCAATTCACACTGTCTTAGTGACGTCACTTAGACAGTATTTCCCTACAAACTTCATAATTACCAAATCGTTTTTGATATTTAATAAAAAGTTGCTGATTTGACTATGAGTAAAATACCGTATTTCCGAACGCTACCGACGCGACCGCTGCCCCGCGCTCTCCCCGCCCGCAGGACGCACTGGACGCAGGCTTCATTCATTGTCGCTTTTGTGCGCGCACAAAATTTACCACAGTGAAAAATAGTGATTTTAATAAAGTGTTTAGTGTTTTCAGAATAATTAGGTATGTCCAAACGAAGGCACAGCCGTTCCCTTGAACGGTTGGAGGATGAGATTATTCGTTTGAAGATAAGATTAAGGCGCCGATCAAGATCGTTTTCTTCTTCGTCGAGATCGCCTTCGCCATGGCGTCAGCGTCACTACAGACACAGTTCACGGGAAAGCCGCGAAGCTTCATTTGGCGAAATGGGCGATATGTCGCCAGTTAAATCTGGCTCAGAATCGCCGGTCATTGTAATTGAGGCAGAAGAAGACATTGCAACGCCTGATGTTCCCGGCAATAAAGAGAATCTGAAGCCAGACGAGCCAGGCCAACAAGTAACGCATCGTAAGTCTTTAATTTTACGGAGCATTATTGCGTGCCGTGTATGCTCTACTCTTTACTATAATTTATTTTTTCCTTTAAGAAATATCTACCTAGCATATATAGCATGGAGTGTGCGTCCCTTCGGACTGTTTTTTTAGCGCGGATTGTCAACTTAGATTTATCCGTTTACCTTGCTGGGCATTGGACATGTCTCCTTGCCGGCTGCAAGTGACACTTGCGGTATACTATAATGGGTATACTCTTGTTGTCGCAGCGCATTAGTAACTGTTGTGGCGTATTACAATGGATACACTCTCTTACTATACAGCACTGGTTTAAGCTACTTTCCGACTCGTCATGTAAAAGGCCCCGGTCGGGTACTGATTTCAGTAACCCAAATGTTTGACCGGTTACCCCGAGTTCCGTGATGAGGCTACACTGGGCCCATTCGTTACTCATCGTATTCTAATAAGACCTTAAGTACTATGGGGTAAAATTGCTGGTATGAATCTTCTGCATGTTTTTTATGGATTACCTGAACTTTCCTTTTGTGATGAGGCCGCCCTGTGTCTTTAAACAGACATTGCATTTTAAGGGCAACATGACAACTAATAAATGGCGGATGCAGTCGCATTATTTGCAGGAATGCCTTTGTAATGCTTACATGCTTGCTTTATTTACAGCAGAGGAAGAACTGAGCGAAACTATACTGGCCCTCCTTGGTGAGGCATCAGAGGAAATTAAATATGACCCAAAGCTGTTAACCCAGTTATCTACTAGATGGCAAGATATTATCAAGAGAGGGATGAAAAAAGAAGAAAAAGAAAAATTAATAATTAAAAATTAATAAAACATAATTGAAAAAGGTAAGTTTGTACAAATTTGTACCCATAGTAGTGTTACACAAGACTCGAGCCTTTATTTAGCCTCTTTTGTTTGGGTTCGCCTCGATTCTTGATGCCTAGTAGACTAAAAGCCTTCCTTCAAGCCTAGTTCTATTCAAGAACCTAGACTCTGAGGTAATAACCTTATTTAAGGGTATAGGTACTATTTAAAGTCCTTGTCAAGATATGAATCCTCAAGAATATTTTAGCCTCCAAGCCCAAATAAACAAAGGTTGCTGTTTAGTTTCGCACGTAATCATTCCGCGTTTTACCGCGCTCGCCCGTTTCTGTACTTCGCCGTAGGTGGCGCGCGTGCGTCTCTGTCGCCCACGCTCTCCGCGACGCCCCCGCGGCGCGCGCCATGATGGCAGTCAAGACTATTCGTTCACGCAGCGCGCGTCGTAATTTGACATTTAAGTCTGTGTTATGTCATAGAATAAGTACCTTCCTAATTGTTAATGTGTGAAATAAAGAAGTTACAGTGGCTGCTCAACTAGTGGCGTTGAATCGATATTCAAACTGTGCCTACGTTCTCGCCGCGAGTGCCGTGCCGCGCTAGATTTCATTCAACTCGCGCCGTTTTTTGACGAAAAGTGTAAAAGAATTGTTGCCATGAATACGCGGAGTAAAACCGCTAACGACGAAAGGACTCCCAATCCTGATGGAAACGAATCTTCCGACGAGGCGGAGGCAGGAGCAAAGGAGCCGCGCGCCTCGGGCGCCCCCCGCGCTGCCGCCACCGCCGCCGCCGCCGCCGCGCCGCCCGGACACGCCGCGCCGGCGCCGGGGCGGCCGCGAACATAAACACCGAGACCTTCCTGGTCGGCGTCATGGAGTCCTTCGCCAGGATGCAAGCGGAGACGAACCGCACCCTGGTGGAAACCCTGCGATTACTCCCCTTCGCGCGCGCCAAACCCCACACCTGGTCCGACGCTGTGGCGCGCCTGCCTTATAAATATTTCAGACACAATGTATATTGTTCATGAATAAAGAATTGAATTGAATTAAATTACCGTACGTGGTACCTACGTGTATGCAAATAGACATAATCTACGGGTCGTTACGTCGACGTGTCAGGAAGCGATTGCCTATAGACGGTATTGTTGATGTACATAGTTTCGTAGAAAAAGTGCGGGTCATCGAAGACGCGATTTCCGAAATTTAAGTAAAGTAGTTAACAATAACAATATCGGCAACTCGTGCGCTAGGTACGTACGCCTACGCCGCCGCCGCCGCGCGCGATCGAGTCGGCCAAGCGCAGCGTTACCACTGGTTCGCGCGGTACTACTGTCGCGAAACTCACTTTTAACTCGAACGAAATTCCGAAACGTGATAAGCGCGTTCGTTGTTCGTTTTTTAAGTTTTAGTACAGCTTCCGACGGTGTAAATGCAAATACGGGGTCTAACCCAATACGTACCTATAGTTACGGATGCGGCCAACCCGTTGTAGTGAGATCGAAATGCGAGAATTGAGCTGGGAAAGACGTACCAGCGACGTCATGCGATTTTAACGTCATTACCGGTAATGACATCATTCACGTACCGGAAACATCACAACCCACGGTATCCGTCACTGTTGTGATTAGGGTAGGTGTCGCGATGTATATTTATAATAGATATAACCTTTGATTAAGAAAAAAACCTTTTTTTCATTACAGCAAATGAAAAGTATATACCCGGATCTAGTGCGCTGTTTATGGCAATAGCTTAAATGACAACCTACGGATGGTAGCAACATATTTCAAGGAAGACAAAACACACATTTACCAAACACACGAGGTATCTATTTAAGATTTCATACAAAAGATTTTATACAAAGGTATGAGGCGGGCGGGCGTGAGGCGCGCAGGAGCGGGCGTGAGGCGGGCGGGAGTTTCACACTGCAGCGCGTTGACACGCGCCTGCCCGCCTCACGCCCGCTCCCGCGCGCCTCACGCCCGCCCGCCTTAAGCTTAAGCCACACAGAGGGCGGGCGGTAGCGGCGCGGGAGCGGGCGGTAGCGGCGCGGGAGCCGCGCGGGAGCTACCGCCCGCCCGCTCTCTGTGTGGCTTAAGCTTTAACGCGCCACCCGCCCGCCCGCTCTGTGTGTGGCTTAAGCTTAAGCCACACAGAGAGCGGGCGAGCGGTTGCGGCGCGGGCGCGGGCGGCGGCGGCGCGGGCGCGGGCGGCGGCGGCGCGGGCGCGGGCGGCAGCGGCGCGGGCGCGGGCGGCAGCGGCCTTTGTCGGCAGCCGCCACCGACAAAGGCCGCTGCCGCCCGCGCCCGCGCCGCTGCCGCCCGCGCCCGCGCCGCCGCCGCCCGCGCCCGCGCCGCCGCCGCCCGCGCCCGCGCCGCAACCGCTCGCCCGCTCTCTGTGTGGCTTGAGCTTTAAGCTTTAGGTACTTCAACTTTAATTAATATGAAATATTCAGTGAAGAGTCAAAACACATTAGATTTTATACAAAGGTATGTTTATAAATAAATCCCAAAGAAGGGAGTAAAGTCCGTAAAGGACGCATGTTAAATAAAGTATTATCATTAATGGGTAAACTCAACTTTGAATACATGTCATTTACATGCATGCGGTTACTGTGGCGAGAATTTCTCCACTGTGATTTCATACGATAACCATAGAAAACCATAGTTTCTGCACAAACATGTTAAATTTGTGTGTTGATCCTTTGTGTAAAAGTGTTTTCAATGATCATGATAAACTGTTTTTTTATTACAGCAATTGAAAATAATACACCCGGATCTAGTGCGCTGTTTATGACAATAGTTTAAATGACAACCTACGGAGGGTTGCAACGTATTTCAAAGAAGACAACACACTTACCAAACACACGAGGTATCTATTTTTGATTTCATATCCTAATTTCCTTCCGGATTTCATTCCTTGCTAAATATAGTAGTTACATTTACTGATCTTATTAACATTTTCAGGAACCGGAGATTGCCGAGTTTCCAAAAGCAGACTGATGCGTCTAACCTAACATTGTATTTTCATCAGGTAAGACGTAATAATTACTTCAATGATAAGTACCAACCAAGAGAAATAGTTAAGGCTCAGGGGGTGGACAAGCTCTCACCATACAAAAGTGTGTCAAGTTTTTTTCTTCGTTTGTGTTTGTATTGCACTTATGATTTTTGGTCAGTATGCTTATTTTTCTGTAAGCCAGAACCTCAAGATTTTTTTTTGTATATTTAGTATTATTTTATTTTAAATTTTTGATTTATTTTTCTTGAAGTTCTTCGTATATCCAATATTTACAAGCAAAAAAAATTATTCGGGAGTGCCTAAACCGCCGAATAAAACTTGACAAAATTTTGTATGGAGAAGGCCTTGCCCTACCCTGCGCCTTAACGCCCAGACTAGAAACGAAAAAGTAATACGATAAATTTACATGCAAGTGCGTGTAAACATTTCACCTAGATGACCCGTAATTATTATTTTTATAGTACATTATTTACCAAGGGCGGTAAAACAAAGAATGTCTCAGATCGCAGGTATTTGACGCCAGAGCCGAAGGGAAGGGCGATCTGAAGCTTTCATTATTACCGCCCGTGGTAAGTACATCATTTAATGTCACCCCCTGGCCAGGAAGTGGGATTTTCCGCGCGCGAAGCGTGCGACATTTGCCACTTTATAGCCAGGTATGACATAATAGTACATTACTTAACAAGGGCGGTAAAACAAAGAATGTCTCAGATCGCAGGTATTTGACGCCCGAGCCGAAGGCAAGGGCGATAAATATGCGATCTGAGGCTTTCTTTATTACCGCCCGTGTTAAGTACAAAATTTTATGTCACCCCCTGGCCAGGAAGTGGGATTTCCCGCGCGCGGAGCGTGCGGTAATTGTAGCTTTATGGCCAGGTGTGACATAAAATATTTTATCAATAAAGTGAATTTGCTGGTAGTGATCAATATATGAGGTTTCGCTTTTTAAAGTATTAGCTAGTTTAATTTAAAATGTAAGCGCCTGTATTGCCTGTTTTAACCTTTTTTTCTTGCCCACAGATAATGAAAATAAATATTACTTACTGGTATAAAACACGATTGTTAGCGAAACTGCGGATCTGCCTACGTCGATACAACACTTATAACTGTTGATGGCGGCTTACTTCAACTTAAATATGAAATATCCAGTGAAGAGTCAAAACACATTAGATTTTGTACAAAGGTATGTTTTTAATATAAATCCCAAAGAAGGGAGTAAAGTCCGCAAAGGACGCAATTATCATTAATGGGTAAACTCAACTTTGAATAATGTGTCATTTACATGCGGTTACTGAGGCAAGATATTTTTTCCACTGATTTCATTCAATAACCATAGAAAACCATAGGTTCAGTAAATGTGTTAAATGTGTGTGTTGATCATTTGTGTAAAAGTGTTTTCAATAATTATGAGTCTTCGGAATATTTACTGGTCTTACAGTGTAAACCACGTGTAGTACCTAAGTTGCATTCTAGTAAAGTAAACAATTTATTCAAACGTTATAAAAGTTGTAAACCCGTATAGAATTTGGTCACTTCATGTAAAAGGTTTTTATACGTACTGTACCTACTTATACTTACCTAACTCCTTACGAACTTGCTAGTTAATTCAGGTGAACGATACTTAACCGACAACAGCAAGTAAAAGGGGCTGGTACTTACCGGATGCGTAATGCGTGTACATACACGTGCGTGCTGTGTATAATGTATGAAACAAGTCACGCATACGCTTCCGGTATGCACGACCCTTAATTCATAAAACCTAACATTATGTTAATTAAGATGGTTTTTGTCTTTTTCTTACAAACACGAATGTCACAGTGACAAAAAATATAAATGAGTGAGAAAAGTTATTACGGTTATAAATATACCATTCATTTTATTGTTCGTATTAATTTGGTGACAAGTAACAAAGAGACAATAATTTGTTATGTTTTAAAGATTTGTATTTAGCTCATTTAAATTACTTCGCTTTTTTGTGCACTATATTACGACAACGACAACAACAACTTACCTATAGTTACTTTTAATTTAAATATAAAATTACATGCAATCAGCATGCAATTCTTCGGATTTAGTTGTTTGCTAGCAGTTTATTTTTATTTTAGGTTATGCATATTCAATTGATAATGTAAGTAGTAGTAGTAGGTATATAGTATGCACGTGTGTTTATGCACGAGTTTACTATTATATTCTTAGGGCGGGTTTTATAATGATCCGTAAGATCAAAATGTCAGATTAAATATTAGTAAACCGGTAAAGTTTTTTCACATTACTGATCTGTAATTTGATCTTCAGGATCATTATAAAACCCGGTCTTATGGTGTTATTTATAACCGTCGGTCACAATTATATTTGGTTTTATAATAAGGCGTTTAGTGTTTTGTTATTGTAAGGATAGTTATGATATTATTATAATGTCAATTAATTTTACTGTTCAGTAAAACAATAAATTGGTTTCTTTGTAACTGCTTTTTTTCTCCATAGTTGGTATAAGCTCATTTCTAACCTAGTATTAATTGCTTGTTGATTGTCTATTATTACTTATAAGATTAGTTGATTTTACATGTTACTATTATAGGAGATATTTTCTATATTATTCGATACAAATTTTGTACATTAGCTACCGACAATTCTCCAGATTTCGTTATTAGCACGTCGGCTTTTTGTTTTGTATTTTATTAATCTGCATTAATCAAAATACTTAAGTAAAAATCACTGAGAACCAGTCAATCGGGAGAATATCCGATCTGGGTATAATCTCTGAATAATATAAATGTGCGCATATTACATAATATTACTATAGAAGTGATATGTTCTTAATAAAATGTGTGACCTTAAGCAAATTATTCAATAATAAAGAAGAGTCGTTTGTAATTTGATTTGAGGTCATACCTTTTTTTATCACTACTATATGTAATGTTATAAGTGGAAAGTTACTTATAAAGAAGCGGACAGTGATATTATACCTAGATCGGCAATTCTTTTGAGACTGGTACCTAGTGATTTCTTTAATATTTTGATTATTATTACTGGATTAATATAATACATTAGAAAAACAAACGACTTTGGCTATTAACTAAGTCTGGAGACTTGCCGACAGCATGTAAATGTACAGAATATGTATTGAATTTTACAGAAAATATCCCCTAATAACATGTAATATTACCTAATTCTATCAGTAATAATACACAAACGACAAGTAATTTTACCAAACCCATATTTAAAATCACAGATTTCTTAGGTAAAAATACATAAATGATCTCGGTAATATTACCGAATACAATGTAAATATCCATAAAAAACATTTAATAACAAATAAATGTTATGTATTTTTACATAAATCTCTGCAAAGGAATAACATAATGGTTCGGTAATATTACCGAATATTATGTAAAGATTCATAAAAATAATTAATAACAAATAAACTTTATGCATTTTTACATAAATTTCTGTAAAGGAATAACATAATAGATCAGTAATATTACCGAATAAAATGTAAAAATCCACAAAAATCAGTGATCACACAAAAACGTCATTTATTTTTACATAAATTTCTGTAATATAATAACATAATAATTCCGTAATATTACAGAATAAAATGTAAATATCCATAAAAATCATTAAGAACACACATACTTTATGTATTTTTACATACATTTATTTAAAGTAATAACATAATAATTCGGTAACATTACAGAATAAAATGTAAATATCCATAAAAATCATTGATTATACAAAAACTTTATTTAGTTTTACATATTTTATTTGTAAAACAATTAAATATTAATTCCGCAATATTACCGAAAAAATGTGAATATCCATAAAAATCATTGATAACGCAAAAACATTATTTATTTTTACATAAATTTATGTAATATATTAACATAATAATTCCGTATTATTACAGAATAAAATGTAAATATCCACAAAAATTATTAACAATACACATATTTTATGTATTTTTACAAACAATATGCGTAACAGAAAAAAAAAGAATACGTTAAAATTACCCCCAAAAATTAAAATTTACATAAGTTTCTGTAAGATTACATAAATTGACAAATTACATTTATGTAATTTTACATATCTGTCAGGCTGACAGTTATGTAAAAATTCAATTATGTAATTTTACATAATTGACAGTCTATATACGATTATGTAAAATTACATAAATGTAATTTTACACATTTGTCAATTTGTTTGATTATGTAAATTTACATAAATGTAAATTTACATAATTGTGAAATCGGGTCGATATGTAAAATTACATTAGCCTTGTACTATTACATAATTATGTAAAAATACGGAAATGTTTGGGCAACGAAAGTTGCCCTAAAAATATGTAAAGTTCCCTGAAAATTTTTAACAGTGTACGGCTAAGGTAAGCAAACAAGCTTTTCCAGGTTGGTAGACATTTGTGACGTTTTAATCGTAACGTTAGGAGTGCCTCAGGGCTATTTGTAACGTTTGAGATCTGAATGACATGTAAAACTATGCTTTACGAAAAATAAATGAATGAATGAATGGCAAGCTGAAAGGTAGTTATTATTATACAAAATATATTTTATATTTATTTATTTATTTATTCATTCCTTATAATAACACAGTATTACAGTTATAAACTAAGTCACTGTGAATTACATATTTGATTTACAACAATACAATTTCAATATACAACAGAAGAACTACGTTTATCCATCGCCTCGCAGAACCTTAAGCATTCATGACATACCATTCCCCAATCACTTCCAAAAACATCTAGATTCGGTGCTGATGCAAGAAGCTCATTATATAAACGCTTCTTCGAGTTTTACTTGGCCAGGCATCTCTACAGTTATTTTATGTATAGGTACTGATAATTTGATGAAACGGATCGGACGGAGGGCAGGGCCGGACATGGCGAAACCATAACCTTGTTTACTACGGGACCACAAGATTTGAAAGATAATGGCACGGAACCCTTCGTGCGCGAGTCCGACTCGCACTTGGCCAGTTTTTCATTGTTTCGAACCGAAGTTTTAAGCCAAAGTGACTAGACCAGCGCGGTAATCACGTAACGTTTTCGACCGTTAGCACGATAGATTTAAATGTCAAATCCCATACTAAACGGTAGTATACATATCGTTACGTGACTACTCCGCAGGATTAGACAGTTAATTTAAGCAACTGTCAAACGTGGCCACAGAATGTTGCCATATAACATTTTAAACTCTCGCGCTTTGTAAACATACTTATAAGATTTATTTATTTAATGCTGATTTTATCCAAAGCGGTACAAGCATGCCCCTCGGGTGTTCGATCAACTCATCCCCCACGAATGTATCGTCAGTACATACATATCAGTCTGTAATTAAATTTTATAATAATGTTATTTAATATATTTGTATTCTTATTTTAATCTATTTCAACTTTATTGCACAAAATAAGAAATCCCATCAAAAACATCACATGTAAAAAGATGCAAGTCTCGCAACACAGTTCTTTTACAACAAAACGTAATAATGATATGTAATCTGAAACCAAGTCTGTTATATTTTAGTCAATAGTACCGGAGGGGTGCCCACAGAACAAAATTTCCACCGACTTGCATCAGCATTAGGTACTTTAAGTTTTTGATCATGTCATTATATATATTTAAAAAAATAAAGTTATGCAGATGCAAGTCGGTGGAAATTTTGTTCTGTGGGCACCCCTCGGGTACTATTGACTAAAATATAACAGACTTGGTTTCAGATTACATATCATTACTTTTTGTTGTAAAAGAACTGTGTTGCGAGACTTGCATCTTTTTACATGTGATGGTTTTGATGGGATCTCATCCCTTTTTTTTCTTTTCAGGTATGACTTCTAGTAACGAACATGCAAACTGTAAAAGTAACTTTGTAATCGCATGTATTTTGTATAGGATTACAAACTTACTTATGCAGTTTGTATATCTCAGATACGTGACTGATATTGCAATATTTTTTAATTTTCTAGCATTTAATAGGCTAAAAACTAATTATGTTTAAAATTTGGAGCTTGTGGGTCTACTAGAAGTACCTTAAACGATTGATGATCTGTCAGTCAGTCAGTGAGTCAGTGACAAAACTAAGGAATTTTGAGGGGCAATAGTTCTTAAAATAAAAGTTCAAATTGAATGTTATTGAGAATATATCTAACCCATATTATGCCCAACATGTTACTGAAAATTCAGGGTTCTGGCTTTAACTGGGACAAAATTACAGGATGTTGAAAATGGCCTGAATGGCTTCGAGAAAAGGATGGTACGGCCGTGCACCTTTTTGCTCGACTTGCGGGGGCACTGCCGTGCCCCCAGATATGGACAAATGGCGGACTTAATGCCGCAAGGCTTGCTTACGCTTATTGATTTATGCTTATCGTGTGTATTAACTGTCAAACAGTTGTAGATTCTCATTTCATTTAATTTATAAGTTGTGATTAGCTGTGACTCATTTAAATTGAAACAAATTAATTATATATCTGAAATTTTATTTGTATGGTTCACTTCTTCTATGGTAGCGCATGATAATCTTGGAAGTAATCCCCACCATACTCGTAAGGTAAAGTGCCATTTAACCTCGAGTAATTGTATCCAAACACGTCCATGCGCTCAGCAAAGTTGAACAGTTGGATCTTGTGTCTGTGGCGCATGTCCCCGGGCACCTCCGGCGGCAGCGTCGGCACATCCTCGCGGCAGTGGCCTCTGTACGCTATCAGGTAATCTGGGATCATAATTTTTGTGGATAAGTATATTTTTGAAGTGAAAACTTCTTTAGCGGCGCTGACCACTTTTTTGTGATGGAGATTTTTTTTAAATTATACTCGCGTCAGGGTCACGTGGCCGTCAGATCGTCAGACCAGCTAAGTGACCCCTCCTAGTATCGTACAATGGACACGTGACCTATAGAAGTTGGTAACAGCGCCACCTATGAACAAACAAGCTAAGTTTCTCACAGTGCAGGTTGTGTTATGTTACAACCGACAGCAGCGTTCAGTATAGTTAGTGCCTTGTATTGTTCGTAGGTGGCGCTGTTATCAAAAATGTATTCAGACTATTAAGAGAAAACTTTATCATGTCATTTAGTTCCCTCGCGGGGTGCAACCCGTTGTTTTTTTTTTGTGGACAATCTTACACAAATCTACCTAGTCCCAAACTAAGCAAAGCTTGTACTATGGGTACTAAGCGACGATATACATACTTCTATATACAAATAGATAATTAAATACAAAGTCACATCAAACATCCAAGACCCAAGAACAAATATTCGTGCTCATCACACAAATAAATGTCCTGGCCGGGATTCGAACCCGGGACCTCCAGCTTTGTAGGCAGGGTCACTAGAGCATAAAACGAACCATTTTATCGCAGACGTTCATAATATAGCCGAGGTTTGGATAGTACGGCGAGGGGGGGATAGTGTCACGTTAATAGTTTCGGGGATAAGCTACGGAACCCTAACACTACTACGGACGAAAATTAAAACAAGATTTATTAAAATTTGTAACAATTTATTAATAAATAAATTAAACTAAATTACAATGTTTCGTGCAATAAAGCTAAATTAAATTTATACTAAAATGCCGAGCAATTTAAACTATGTAAGAATTTTCTAGTTTTAAGTTTGTTAAGGCTTCTTAGATATTTAAGTTTAATTTTAAGTTACTACCTAAAGTTAGTTTAATTTAAATTTTAGTTTAAGTTTAATTAAGATTTTGTTTAATTTAGTTTAAGCTAAGAATAAGTGCATGACTACTACTTCTAGGTTCTACTAAGACTCAGGGGGCTGGTCGAAGCCTAGATTTGGGCCTAGCTTAGGGTCGGTCGGAGCTCCTCCACTATACCCCACATCCCTGGATCGTGCGACAGCGTGGTAGGGGCAGCATCGGCTTTAGGCAGGTGGCGATTCGGCTCCCAGCGGCTAGCGGTGTGGTGCGTCACGGCCGGTCAAAAAAGGGCGTGACGTAGTGGGTGGACCACTGGATGGGGCTCCAGCCTGAGGCGAGCCAAGGGCTTCTTCTAGCCCGAAGGGAGTTTCTCCAGCGAGAAGGGAGTTTCTCCAGCCCGAAGGGAGTTCCTGGAACGCGTCCAATGGAAAGTATGAGGGTAAGGTCTATTGTTACGCCCTGGACTGCTGACATCACACGCGCGCACTGGGAGGGGTATGATCTTTGTACAATGAAGCAATCGTTGGATGTGATGTGCAGTCCTGGTACATGTGAAGCTTAGCGGTGAGGATCAAATGCCAGGCAAGCGCATTCCAAATAAAAATGCAGAAGTAGGTATTTAAGTAGGTATTTGCGAAGGTAAGCGGTATTACATCTTGCGAAAGCATTGGATTCCCAATACAATGAAAATGAATTAATCAAATAATTAAAATGGCTGATGGTGATTTAATTATCTGCATTATGATTGACTTATTTAAGTACAAGCCTTTTCTCATAACAATAAAATTCTTATTACATTACATTTCACTTTTAATATAATATTTCTAGCATATTAATTAAAAGTATAACACCTATTATAACAATCTCAATCTCTTCGAGTGAAATAAATATCATTAAAACGCTTTGTTAATTTAAACTTATCGAATATTTAAAATAAATTCATTATTGATTTAAAATAATATAAGTAAAAGCTTACACATTAATGTATTAGCAAGCAAAATCATCTAATCGAAGAACCTTTTGTTTTATGTTCAATAATTACCATCCGATCCGATTTAGGTATGAAATACCTAACTACACAATTACTTAAAAGCACTACTGATTCAGTTAGATAGTTAAAAATTACCAAGAAATTAGGATTATTTAGGATCACTGAGATTAAAATAAGCACGTGGAATATTCCAGCAGGACAAAGGAATATTGTACCAATATGGCTGCTAACGGTATAACCTTTGTCCGTACAAGGAACATTAACAGCGTTCTACACTCTTATTTAAGCTATGACTAGCGTATTTGTAGATAAATATGCAACACTTACCCTTTCGGGATCACAAAACTGACTCTAAAACATTTTACTTATAAAAACCAAATAGATTAGAATAAAAGACGTGCGCTCGACGGCTGAGCGCATAGTAACAAAGTATATGAGAGTGGTAGCGTGTGACTCTCAACGAGGCCGGCGGCCGAATGCGCACGGGCCGTGTATGTGGCGGGGCGGGGAGCGCTGCCGGACCGGTCCGCGCTCGCGTAGTGCGTATATAAAAGGATATTATTTTGCCTTTCGGCCCGTATGTCTGTTTGTTGAGATTTTTATTAGTTTAAGCGCGTGATAATATATAGTGCCGGTTTAGTATTTGAGTATTTTTTCTTTATTGTTAGTTATAGTATAAGGTACGGATTAGGTTTTACTATTAAATTAGAGTTAGGCTGCCTTTAGTTTCTAAGTGTTTATAAAAATACTACTAGCTACTGGATCGATCGATTATTACTGTAGAAGTTAACGTTATACGTTACAATAGTCAGCCGTAAGTCATCGTGTAGTCGAGAGTAAAATCGGTTTAAGGTGAAACGTCACGTACGATTTTCATACAATTTTCCGGTCGACACCATGCGAAATCTATTGATGTCACGGACTTGAAATTGTAATTTTTAGATAATATACGACCCTCTTCTCCCGCAGTTTGAAAAATAAGACGTAATAACGTCTAGTTATTTAAATATAACCGTTTAAAAAATCATCAATTTTCACTCGGTGCTATGTATGTGTGAGTGAGTTTTATACTGTCCATGTAAAGAAAATGGCCGCGGCTTATGACAGATCGTTGTCCAAAACCTCCAATAGATGGCTCGGAAGTCAATTTTAAGCTGTTGTTGACAGTTAGCTATAACAGTAGGTAGTATATACTTATTGACTTTATAGGTGGCGACACTTTCTTTGCAAACACTTTTATTTTGTGATGAAAGAGAAGGCATTCATTTTATCATACTGCGCTCTTCATTTTGGTAGTGACGTAACAGCCATGTCATTTGTTTTCTGATAGAACGAATTTCAAACTGTTAATGAAGGTGAAACGAAACTAAACACTTTATTGTTGCTTTATTGGGATTGCCTTATAAGGCACAGTAGTAAGACTCGACGTGAAAGGTAACGCTTTATTACAGAGGAATAAGATGCACAAAAATTGCGAAAATGTCTATTAGAGTAGGCCCATTTTTGAAGAAGTAGAATGCAAGAAGCAAATCGTGTAACAGTTGGGGTGACAACGTTATCAGAGGGTTTAGACCCTGCAGAATACGGATCTGCCTGTCTCCATCCCCAAATTTGAGCGGGAAGCATGTTATATCCGAAAAGGTGCAGCGCATACAAATTTTTTCGTTGTACATTTGGTAAATCGTTGTTCCGGTACTCTAACTATGGTGCAATTGTTATGGATTTTTGATATGCCGTAAAGAACAATTTTTGTCATCGTATTCCGAAGTTTTTGACACTCCAGCTCCACGTCTTTCTCCGCCATCTTGGAAAATCTGTCACTTTTTTCAGGTTTTTGCTTGTACTGTCGTTATAGTTCATTTTCGTGCGAAACATGGTTTGGCAATATTGTAAAACACAGAATTTGCTTAAACTTTTGGCTACAAAGATTTTTTCCATGACCCCTAGGGACGAAGATATGACAGGAGATATCATTATAAATTGCCACTTTTTTCTAGTTTTCCTCTCATGTTTACGTTTAAAGTGCATTTTAGCGCTAACTATAGTTCGGCAATATTGTAGATTACAAAATGTTCTACAACTTTTGTATTAAAATATTTTTTCCACGATCATCAGGAAAGAAGGTACGATGTCATCTATGAGGTACTACCGTCGATATTTAATACTTTTTCCAGTTTTCTTCCCATATTTGCGTTTAAGTGCATTTCTCGGTCAGCGATATTACAGCAGACAAAATTATATGCAAATTCAAAGTACCTACGATCTTCTAGATATTGTGGAAACAGACGATTTTGTGTTCAGAGGGATTGAAGTGGTATAGATCGGAAAGTTACAGATGATTTATCTTGTTGTCTATCACGTTATCACTCGACCATCATAGATCCCCTACAGATTGCGATTCATTGCACTCAAACCTAAATATGGGAAGAAAACTGGAAAAGTAGCAAATTTCGATGGTTGTACTCCATAGATGACTTCATATCTTCTTTCCTAATGGTCGTGGAAAAAATATTTTAATACAAAAGTTGTAGAACATTTTGTAATCTACAATATTGCCGAACTATAGTTAGCGCTAAAATGCACTTTAAACGTAAACATGAGAGGAAAACTAGAAAAAAGTGGCAATTTATAATGATATCTCCTGTCATATCTTCGTCCCTAGGGGTCATGGAAAAAATCTTTGTACCCAAAAGTTTTAGCAAATATTGTATTCTACAACATTGCAGAACTATGTTTAGCACTCGAATGAACTTTGATGACAGTATAAGTAAAAAACTGAAAAAAGTGACACTATTTCCAAGATGGCGGGCAAAGTTATGGCGCTGGAGGGCCGAAAATTTTAGGTTACCATGGCTAATATTGTCCTTTACAACATACCAAAAAATCACATCAATCGGGCCTCTTTTAAAGTACTAGAGCATCGATTTCCTAAATCTACTACGAAAATTTTTGTATGTGCTCAAATTTCGAGATGGCGACAGGCAGATCCGTATTCTGCAGGGTCCAAACCCTCTGATAACGTTGTCACCCCAACTGTTACATGATTTGCCGCTTGCATTTTTTAGAGACGCCTTTTCCAATTCTGTTCCTGCTCTATATAACAGTCATGTTACAGTAACACACATTATTATTATATTATATTATAAATGATTGAGTTTCTTTTGAGATTATAATTGAGAAGTTTTACTATTTACAGTTTTAAAGAAGTAAGGCGCCTACTCCGGACGAGTATACGTAATAGATATTATGTGCTTTGATCATATTTATTTTCTACGGAATTTCATAAAATAATTCGGTCACTATAGTATTTATTAATAAAAGAAACATGCTTGACTGAAAACGCTTCAATCGTTCAGTAGATACATAATATCTGTACATTTATTTCGTCACCTAGAAAGTACCTATATAAAATATAAGAAAACGCAAAACGATAGTGATAGGTTCGAGCATTGAAACACCGATTAGGACTGACAACTGTTGCGCGAACAGGTCCTCGATCCGCGGGAGCGGGTAATGAAAATCTTTTAACCGCTGGTTGATTGTTATTTTATAGTCGCCACAGATACGAATGGACCCATTCTTTTTAACCACGGGCACTATAGGGGTTCCATATTCAGATCGATCGACTTTGTAAATAACCCCCTCCCGCTGCAAGCGGTCGAGCTCCTGTTCTACTAGTGGTAGCCGTACGATTAAAAAAACCGCAAATCGATGTACAGTTTAGCCGTTTGGCACACGCATACTAGAGGTCAAAACAAAATTTTTGACCCGCAGTTCCTAAAAAAGTTTCCCTTAGGGGGTAAGAGACGAGACATTCTTTTTTTTGTATGAAAAAAACAATTTTTTTTTTCAGAAACCTATCGTGTGTAATATCATATGAAAGAGCTTTTTGAGGCGATTCTGAAAATATACCACATCATTACATTTCAGCTATTTTTTTAAAATTAAATCAAAAATAATTTTCGAAACATACCAAGTTTGAGGTCCTCTAGACACGATACGGCTGATTTTTATTTTGTACAATATACCACAAATGATACTTAATATCCTCATATCTAACCTCAAAAAAGCAATTTCGAAATGATTTTCGGTAAGTATTTTTTTTTAATTTTTGAATATTACTAAGTGACACGGTTCTACTTTAATACCAATTTTACGTGAATTATGGAACTTTAGTGCAGATACGTTACATATTAATCATAAAATGATACGTAGTATCCATGTATCCAACGGAAAATACCTCTTTAACCCTTTAACTGCACCTTGTCATCAGTTGGTATAGTGGGTAGGTGGTGGGTGGGTGGTGGGGGGGGTAAAGGGTTAAAGAGGTATTTCCCGTTGGATATATGGATACTACGTATCATTTTATGATTAATATGTAACGTATCTGCTCTAAAGTTCCATAATTCACGCAAAATTGGTATTAAAGTAGAACCGTGACACTTAGTAATATTAAAAAATTAAAAAAAAATACTTACCGAAAATCATTTCGAAATTGCTTTTTTGAGGTTAGATATGAGGATATTAAGTATCATTTGTGGTATATTGTACAAAATAAAAATCAGCCGTATCGTGTCTGGAGGACCTCAAACTTGGTATGTTTCGAAAATTATTTTTTATTTAATTTAAAAAAAATAGCTGAAATGTAATGATGTGGTATATTTTCAGAATCGCCTTAAAAAGCTCTTTCATATGATATTACACACGATAGGTTTCTGAAAATTTTTTTTGTTTTTTTCATACAAAAAAAAGAATGTCTCGGCTCTCCCCCCCTAAGGGAATTTTTTTTAGGAACTGCGGGTCAAAAATTTTGTTTTGATCTCTAGTATGCGTGTGCCAAATGGCTAAACTGTACATCGATTTGCGGTTTTTCTTTGAAATAGGCATGATGACAGATTTAGAAAAACTGTTGTATCATATTCGGAAATATATACTAATTGTAACGTATATCATATTTCAGAAAAAAAATCAAGTTTTATATTGTAAAAATGCATTTTAAATTTCAAGTTTAAAATTCTCACCAAAACGCTCCAAAGTGTCATGGCGTTGATTGTGACGTCACGTCAGTGTTGCAAAAGTTACCGATTTATCGGTAGAACTCCCGATTTCGGTTAGAAAATACCGATACACCGATTTTAGGTGTCAATCTCCCGATTTTATGACCATACAAGGTTTTATTCATAAATTCAGCGTTTCCTTTATAAATATTAAAACAGGCTTACATAGTCGCACAAATAGCGAAAAATAAACTGATTTATCAACGTTTTTTTTAATTAGGTTAATCGAATTAAAGATACTACACAGAACCAAAAATATCCATTTAAATCAAAGTAGTGATTACATGTTAATTACATGTAATCACTACCAGAAAATTTTGGTAAGTTTATAATTTCGGCATTTATGCACATGTAAAATTAATTAATTATGGTCAATATCACTGTATAAAAGGATTTTAATGTGGTTTTCATAAGAAAAAAAGAGTTCCCGATTTCTCCCGATTTTTAGATGTTAGTAACACCGATTTCACAAATGTCATTTTTGCAACACTGCGTCACGTTAGAGGTAAACAAAGTGTAAGCACGAACGCTCTTCCAAATTACAAGTTATTTTACGTGTTTAAAACATGAATTAGAAATCGTATAGGTGGTGTTCGGTTCCTCTGTGTACTAAAACGCCAGTAAAAACTCCTAACAAGTTATTTATATTCATGCCATACGAAAAAACAATACGAGTTAAATGGCTTAGGCTTGCAAGGCGTGATTTAACAGGAATTTTGCCCACAACTCAGCTTTACTTTGTGAAGATCACTTTGACGTAAGTATTTACTGAATTTTGTAAACTTATAGTCCTTGTTCGAAGATTCAAATGAATAAACAAATGTTTTGAGGTTAGGTTTTGTCTATCAAATATATCTTATCAATTTGCCACCATTTAGACATACAGATACACTAGCTTTTGCCCGCGACTTCGTCCGCGTGAAGTTCATTTTCCTTATCCCGATACGCGCTATAATACACACTAAAGAATCTCGTGGAAATTCTAAGTCCCGCCCCGATTTTTGCCCCTATAAGTGCACCCCAACCGAACTGAATCCTGAAAAATCCTTTCTTAGTGGATGTCTACGCCACAAAAACTATTACCTACTGTTCCAAATTTCAGCTTGATCCGTCCAGTAGTTTCGGCTGTGCATTGATCTGTCAGTCAGTCACCTTTGCCTTTTATTTATATTATGAAATTAAGATACAGTCAAGGTTTAGTCTTAATTTATAATGAAAGTAGAATCCTGTGTTACATTTTCATGTCATAATAAAGCCACTTTTAGAGTGGTTGAACTCAGGATAGAAATAATTTTAAGTGATGGGTCACCACCATTGTATTATAATAACAGGTATTTTATTTGAATTGCAGTTGCCAAATTATATGAAATATAATTTAATGGGGTCAGTGTCACAAATTCGCATGAAACCAGGATGCATTCCTTCAAAATTTACATGTCAACCCGATAGATGAAAGCAAACATTTGATACAACAACAGAACAACAATTTGCTGTCAAAAAACAAAGACAGATGTTGAAGAATGTGAGAAGGAAATAGAAGAGAAAAAAATGTTGACTCAAAATACTTTCATATTGGAGAGCCTTCATGTGGAAGTTCAGGTATTTACACAAATTGATTCAGTTTATTTTTACCTTGCCGAACCTGTTTGTGTTTGATAAGTGACCTTTCATTATATTTTATTTGACGGGCAGATTGGTCTAGTGGGTAGTAGCCACGAAACCTATGGTTGTGAGTTCCAATCCCGCTTGGATGTTTATTCATATTCAAGTATGTGTGTCCGTTATCATAGCACAAGCAATATGCTTAGTTTGGAGCAGGCAGTCTGAACAATTTATTTATTAATATTTTATAAAAGGTCTTTTTGTGAGTAATGTTTATTTTCTTTTTTTCAGGCTTGCAAGAAAATATTTCACAAGATGCACAGAAGACGGCAAATAAATGCATTCAAGTACATATAAAAAATAAGTTCAGGAGTAAAGCCATTCAAACGGAAATTAATTTAGTGAACCAGATGACATCTCCAAAGAAACCATTTCATCAATCCGACATCACTTTTCAAAATTAAAAGTGTAACTACTCTTGCCAAACCGTTAACGTCTAACTTACATAATTCTAAGTTCATTGAAGAAGGTAAAAAACAGGTGTCAAAATTATCATTAACCCTTTGACCGCCAAAGCGGTAGTGTGTCATCATGCCCACCACGCCAAGCACTGTTGAATTGATGTAATGTCTAAACCAATAAAAACATTTCATAAATGATTTTATTCATGATCAAAGTACACCTTCACTCCAACCTTTTAACAGCCTTATCACACTACCCTAATTACCCTATCGGTAGGGCCCTAACTTGGGGAGGGGAGTGAAAGCATCTCACTCATTAGAGCGAGATAGTTTAACTCCCCATCCAAGTTAGGGCCCTGCCGATAGGGTAGTGTGATAAGGCTTTAAGTGGTTGTTAGCGTGGTGGGCACGAAGGCACCAACCACTTTATAGGTTCTTGGCGGTCAAAGGGTTAATCTTGTCAAAGTACTTGATGATGTCATTACTGTTGCCTGCAGTTTGATTAATCTACAAGATTCATTAATTAAATAAAATTAATTCATAATAAATATGACTTTTTATTTCCCACTTTGCAACACACTTTGATATATTTTAGGATAAATATTATCTTTCCATAAAGATATTATAACATTAAGAAAATCTGATATATATTTTGGATCATATTCAACACTCACTATTTCTACTTTCTTATTTGTACTGTAGTCCCAATGAGCTACACAAAAGTAGCCTTTTTTAAGTCCTGTTAGTAACATTTGAATCTGCACCTGGACATAAAACTTATCGGTTGGTTGTCCATTGCATATATAATTTTTGAAAGTTTTTTCTGTCATTGGACACTTTATTTCTATAATGCTGTTTTCACATATTCCATCAGGTGATCCTGCTAACATGGGGTAGTTTTTGGAGAGCATTAATCCACACTTTTTAATTATTTTTCCCAGTTTAGCACTTACGGTGTTCCTAACATCATCCTCCATTCTTCTACCACGCTTCATTGCCGGTGTGTCTGGAATTTTTCCACCCATTATTACAGCAATCAGCGTTCCATCAACAGTTTTACAACGACTGAATTCAAATGCTCGTGAAGCTGTCACTCTGCCATATCTTAATTCATGCCAAAGTCTACTTTCATGTTGATTCTGCGTCTCTTTTTCTATATTATTGATGTCTGCATCAGATATGATAATTTGGCCTAAAAATGCATCACAAGAACTTTCTTTATATTTCAGCGCTAATTTGTACATGGACAAATTTTCTAGTTGGTCTGAAACATAGTCGTTTTGATATTTAAATATCTCGCAGTTGTTAAGTCTTCTTTTCTTTCCTTCCTCCAAAAATTTTTCAAATACATCTTTATTTGATGGTAAGCTAGGGCCACCGTTTGACATTTCCTTAGCCGTTATATATTTCAGGGTAGTCCCAACCCTAGAAAGCTTAGATTTCTTCCAATAACATTCAACGGAGGTACAGGATGGGTCCTCACTCCTGCGATGTACCCACATTAAAAATGCAATTGCGTGTTTGCAGCCCCCTTGAGAAGCAACACAGTCATGACATTCTATTGACTTCACTGCTTCTTCATGTTCGTCGACTACCAAAGTCACTGCATACAACTTTGCGTGGACTTTATGTTCAGGGCAGATTTTACCTTTCAGTGTGCACACATTTCCTTCGCGTTTAAGCTGAACGTAACTTATAGCATCGTCGCCGTAAGATGCCCTGGAGGACCTAAAATAAAGAAAGCAATGTGTAAGTATGCAGAAAGAACCAATGACAAATAACCTCTAATCTAAAACTTGTTTAATGAATGAGAGTTTTAATAAGGTTAGGGTCTATTTTCTTACATTAATGTTATATTGTTTTGAAAATATATCATACTTACAAGGAAGTTTTGACATTTCTAAATTCTGCAGAACAAAAATCTTTGTTTGATGCCAGAAACTCTCCCAGCATCAACAAGTCGATTCTAGGCAAGTTATCGCTGCTTGCCTTTATAAATCCTCGTTCCATGAGTTTCGTTATTTTAGACAAACGCTCAAAAAAGCAGACTTAACACTGAAAACAATATATATGATCGTAAATAAAATCGGAGAAACCAACAGTACGAGTACAAAACATAGGTTATGATCATTTGTTTACTCTAACGTGACGTCATTCGCTCTGATTGGCGTTCAGAATATCATGGCGGATTGTCGTATTTGGTAGTTTTATTTTATAAAAATATTAATAAATCCCGCTTAAAAAAATAAAAAAAATACTTGTTTTGTAATCTTATATTTACGTTTCATTATATGGTTATATAGTTTTAGTGTTCTATATTCACAGTCATCATGCCTATTGGGCCTGTACGGCTACCACTATACGCGCTCGCGCAGCGCCAGCGGCAGAGTACGCGCCTTAACAAATACTGTGGCGTATCGTATCGTCTTTGAGCCTCAGTTGTAATCGCGACTTGAAAGTGCCTAAGCCTTCAGCAAACACTTCGGGAAACTCTCTTTTAAGCGATTCTGCTGTCATACCCTCCTCTTTTATATTAAAACAATCGAGTGGCATTTAATTTTAATCGCTTGATCCAAGTACGGCCCATTAAAGGAGGACCGCCTTTTTCGATCACAAACAACTTAAGTTGGGCCACATTATTACAATAAACTACTTCAACATCGATATAACCTAGCGTCTCGATAACATCTCCGGTGTATGACTTTAAACTTAGCATTCTACTTTGCAAAGGCAAATGAGAGAAATATTTATCATAAAAGTCTTTTGATATAGCCGAAATTTTGCTACCCGTATCTACCTCAAACTTGCACTTTATGTTTTGCACGGTTAGCGTTGCATAATAGGGGCCGTCCCCATCACTTACAATTTTATAAAAATGGCAGTCACTGTCATCCGAATCAGAATCGTCTAAAAAGTACTGACCTTTAGATGACTTCTTTGTTACCTCCTTTCTGCACATCACTTTAAGATGACCCTTTTCACCGCACGCGTCACACGAAAAGTGTTTGTACCGGCACCTGCCCTCCGCATGGCCGTTCTTGCCGCAGCGCGCGCACGGCGCCCTCGGCGCGGCCGCCGCCGCCGCCGCCGCCGCCACCGCGGCGTCGCGCCGTGCCCACCCGGTGCAGCCCGTCGTCCGGCGGCGCCGCCACGCTCGTGCTCGCGCCCGCCGACGCCGCGTGCCGCTCCGCCGCCTCTAACGCCAGGGCGAGCTCGACAGCGCGTTTGTAGTCAATAGCCCGCACGGCAAATAGCCTGGACCTCATCTCCTCGCTCGACAGCCCCGACACGAATTGATCGCGTAGGTTAACCTCGAGATTTGTGCCGAAGTTACACGTCTTAGCCAAATGCTTTAAACTTTGTAGGTATTCCCGTATGTTTTCACCGTGTAACTGCTTTCTCTGGCGGAAGATGTGTCGTTCCGCTATTTCCGATCTCTCGGGTTCCAAATGCTCTTTTACTAATTTGACTAATTCGTCGAATGTTTTGTCTTCGGGCTTGGCCGGTGCACAAAGATCACACATAAGCTCGTAACACTCCGCACCCACTAAAGTTACCAGAGACGCCACGTGTAACGTTGCTTCGATCTTATTCAACATGATAAACTGTTTAACACGGCGCACGTAAGCGTCCCAGTCGGACCCGACACGAAAACACTCCACACTACCTAGCGGCATCGTACGTGCACTAGTAATGCTCAAAACCTTTAAAAATATGGGTTTTTTAAACTAAAATACCACTCCCGTCGCCAGTGATAGGTTCAAGCATTGAAACACCGATTAGGACTGACAAGCATTTATTGGGCCCGAATTGTCGGTACTTGTAAATTACCGAGCTACCGCCAAACTACATACATAACAGATAGATTAGATTATGTATGATATAAATAAATTGCAGTACAATTTTGCATCTATAAGAATTTACATCATGATCTTTAAAAATGTATGATAATTGCAGTACAATTTGCGTCTAACAGAATTTACATCGCGATCTTTAAAAAAATGCTGTATAACGTAATAACAACTAACTAACTAACTAAAACTATATTACAAAAATAATAAATGAACTTCGAAGAAAAATAAAAATACAAAAAGACTGAAGACGACCAAGGCTCGAAAACGTGGGTCTCTAGCGATACTGCGAATAAATTTGCAAAAGCGTAAACCACAGGACTATCCCATGTCTTCAAGAAGAGTGCGAAAATGTAGTTCTAGTTATGTCCGCCTTATTTACGTTCGTCGCACATTTGTAATTTTGTTAACGTGAGCTACTTCCTTGATTTATTATTGCGCCCTCTATATTCAACTTGCGTACTGTTTGACAATGACTGACATTCCCTGTGACATTAGGTACGCACGTGTGCGTGAATGGACGAAATTGCAAATATTTCGCTTTCGGTCGAATAGATCTCGATTCATACGTACGATTTTTTGCTTCTTCCGCAGTTTGAAAATCATCATATGTACTTTAGCAGTTTCGCAGAAAACCTTGAAAAACCCCCTAAATTCCAACGTGTTGCCATCTATTGACAGAACATCGACAGGAACCCGTAACGTTTCACCTTAAGAGGAGGTATTCCCAACGCAAATGTCCCGCTCTAACACGCGTGAGTTTACAATTAACCATCCCGCTCTCTACGCAAGCTCTGCGCGCAGTTTTGTAAATATTTAGCTATAGTGATTAAGCCAATCATTTTATCAAAGCAAACCCTGCGAATTTGTCTATAACTATTTACGATCTTTAATTGAGTACAAAAATTAAATGTTAAATATCAGTAATGTAGCCGTAGTATTGAAAAAACATTCCAAAAAGAGGTAACTTCGCGATTTTTTTCTATCGAGTGAAATTCATCAGGTCATGTAACTGACTGCGATTTTGACTAGACAAGATCCTTATGTAACACATATTTTTTTTTTAGATTTTAAAACACTATATTCTATGTCTCAGATTGTTTTTAAAAACTCAAAAGTGGTAATACACGGCCTTAAATATGCCCGAGTTCTACACTCTACTTTTTACTTCGATTGCGAGGAAATTAAATAAATAATTAATTTAATTAAGGTTATGTCATCATAATTTTATATTCAATGAGGTCGTCGACCTACATTTGGAATTATATATAGATACTGGTAACCGGTGTAATCATAACAAGTTTAGTACTCCCTCTGGGTTAGTAGGTCAGCTAACAGGCGCTTTCGTACAAATATAAATATTATGGCATTTATGGCTACCGGCTGTCAGCTGCTGACTCCCAGCGCCTATTCGATGTGCCAACACTGATTAACGTACAGATGTTTCAACAGTCAAAGTACTTACCTCTAGGCAGCCCTGGAAAATACAAATTCCTATTAATAACCGGTTATGTCCGTTTTAAGTGCAAGCTTCTACTAACATACAATATAATACAATACAAATATACTTTATTGTTCACCAAATAAAGTACACTAAAACAAATAACAGAAACAAGTGACATAATGAGAACATAATGAGGATGTACTACTGCCCGGGTCTACCTTATTTAATACTAGCTGTTGCCCGCAACTTCGTCTGCGTAGAGCTCGGTCATCGCGTTAGAATTTTATCGCTATTCTTTTATTTCAGGCGGTTACCTAATATAGTTATCTCTGTTCTATACAAACTTCCACTTCCTTAAGGGATGGGATGAAAACTATCCTATGTCCTTTCCCCGAGGAACCGAAGAGTCCGAACTCGAAATGTATTCACACCAAATTTCATCTAAATCGGTTCGGCAGTTTAAGCGTGAAGGAAACAATCCACAAATCCTGAAATCAGTTTAGTTGTATTTAAACAGACAGTCTCTTTGCGAAATGAAAGTCTCTCAATTTAAAAGAAATTGCTCCCCATACAAAATTTGAACCCTTCTTTAAGACATTTAGGGATGAATTTCGAAAAACGCTGAAATTTGTTTTGTTGTATTTAAACAGATTGTAAAAAATTTGAAGTCTCTCACTTAAAAAAAATGTTGGTCCCCATACAAAATTTTAACCCCTTTTGACCCCTTGAGGGGATGAATATAAAAAACGCTGAAATTAGTTTTGTTGTACCTATTTAATTTAAACGGAGTTTCTGTAAGAAATTATACGTCTTTCACTCAAAAAAATTTTGCTTACAATACAAAATTTGAACCCCTTTTTAACCCCTTTAGGGAATGAATTTCAAAAAACGCTGAAATCAGTTTTGTTTTATTTAAACAGAGAGTCTATGTAAGAAATTTGAAGTACCTCAAATAAAAAAAAATTTGCTCCCCATACAAACTTTGAACCCCTTTTTAACCCCTTTAAAAGATGAATTTCGAAAAACGCTGAAATTACTTTTTTTTTTATTATTATAAGGAACTTTTATACAAAGTTTGAAGACTCTCACTTTAAAAAAAAATTGCTCCCTATACAATATTTCACCCCCATTTTCAACCCTTTCGGAGACGAAAATTAAAAAACGCAGATATAACTTTCATTGTCTTATTTTAAGGAGTCTTTGTACAAAGTTTCAAGTCTGGACCTTAAAGAAATTATTGCCCCCCATACAAACTTTGCACCCCTGTTTTACCCCCTTAGGGGTGCAATTTCCAAAAATCCCGTCTTATCCCTTGCCTACGTTATATAACCTAACTATAGTGTAAATTTCAAACTTCTAGGACCGGCAGTTTCGGCGGGCGGTGATTAATCTGTCACCCATCAACTTTATATATATAGATCAAATTGAAAGTTATAAAGTCATAACCTATAACTAATAACAATAATGTTACGAGCGTGGGGTACGGGATAGAGTTAAACACCTTTTAGGCGCAACAATGGTTTATTTTAGAGTAGGAACAGAATTGGAAAAGGCGTCTCTAAACAATGCAAGCGGCAAGTCATGTAACAGTTGGGGTGACAACGTTATCAGAGGGTTTGGACCCTGCAGAATACGGATCTGCCTGTCGCCATCTCGAAATTTGAGCCGGAAGTACGGTATACCGGAAAAGGTGCAGCCCATACAAAAAAAATCGTAGTACATTTAGTAAATTGTTGTTCTGGTACTCTAAAAGAGGTCCGATTGATATGGTTTTTTGGTATGTTGTGAAGGACAATATTAGCCATGGTAACCTAAAAATTTCGGCCCTCCAGCTCCATAACTTTGGCCGCCATCTTGGAAATAGTGTCACTTTTTTCAGTTCTTTGCTTTTACTGTCGTCAAAGTTCATTCCAGTGCTAAACATAGTTCTGTAATATTGTAGAATACAAAATTTGCTAAAACTTTTGGGTACAAAGATTTTTTCCATGACCCCTAGGGACGAAGATATGACAGGATATATCATTAAAAATTGCCACTTTTTTCTAGTTTTCCGTTCATGTTTACATTTTAAGTGCATTTTAGCGCTAACTATTGTTCGGCAATATTGTAGATCACGAAATTTGCTATAACTTTTGTATATAAATATTTTTTCCACGACCATTAGGAAAGAAGATATGAAGTCATCTATGGAGTAGCACCGTCGAAATTAGCTACTTTTGCAGTTTTCTTCTCATGTTTAGGTTTGAGTGCAATTAATCGCAATCTGTAGAGGATCTATGATGGTCGAGTGATAGCGGGATAGACGACAAGATAAAGCATCTGTCACTTTCCGATCTATACCACTTCAATCCCTCAAAAGACAAAATCGTCTGTTTCCACGATACCTAGTAAGATCGTAGGTACTTTGAATTTGCATATAATTTTGTCTTCTGTAATATTACAGACCTAGAACTTGAGCTAAAATACACTAAAACGCAAATATGGAAAAAAAACTGGAAAAAGAAGCAAATATCGACGGTAGTACTTCATAGATGACATCGTATCTTCTTTCCTGATGATCGTGGAAAAAATATTTCTATAGAAGAGTTGTAGCACATTATGTGATCTACAATATTGCAGAACTATACTTAGCGCTAAAATGCACTTAAAACGCAAATATGGGAGGAATACAAAAAAAAAATTGCAGTTTTAAAGATATCTCCTGTCATACCTTCGTCCTTAGGGGTCATACAAAAAATCTTTGTAGCCAAAAGTTTTAGCAAATTTTGTCTTCTACAATATTGCCGAACCATATTTAGCACTAAAATGAACTTTAGCGACAGTACAAGGAAAACACTGAAAAAGTGACAGATTTTCCAAGATGGCGGAGAAAGATATGGAGCTGGAGGGTCGAAAATTTCGGGATACAATGACAAATATTGTCCTTTACGGCATATCAAAAACCTATAACAATCGGACCATAGTTAGGGTACCGAAACCACGATTTACCAAATGTACAACGAAAAAATTTGTATGGGCTGCACATTATTCGGTATAACATACTTCCGGCTCAAATTTGGGGATGGAGACAGGCAGAACCGTATTCTGCAGGATCTAAGCCCTCTGATAACGTTGTCACCCCAACTGTTACATGACTTGCTTCTTGTATGCTACTTCTTCAAAAATGGGCCTACTCTATTTAGCGACTTATATAGAAACGCCGGATAAGCTCACTGAGTCTACACGTACTAGTACACTGACTCGACTTTACTCGCACAAGTCCTTAGAGTCCGCGCCTGCTAGTACTGACACAGACATAACTTCACTGACACTTGGCTAACACCGCACTATTCTCACTTCACTTTTCCACTGTAGCACAAAATAAAAAATGCCGCTATTTACTTTGTGACTGTAGGTACCACTATTACTCTCTCCGTTCACAGATAGAAAAGATATCTTTATTCAAAACGCAAAACTCTCTTGCACACGATTTCTTAATGAGAATATTAAATTGCTTGGACCAATCAATATCTCTTGAGTTGAAAAGACCATGATTTTTTATGGAAGAATCAAAATTGTTCAGATCTAGCTTTACACATTTTTAAACCAAATAGGAGAGATTTGAGTTAAGATATTAATTATTCCAAAGAAGAATCACCAAAATTTTCCTGTGACACTGTTAAGTTTTTACGCAAGAGCGATTAATTCTTGGTTTGATGTTGTTTCTTCGACCGCAATTGCACTGGTTCAGGTACTTAGATTCTCATCGCTACGGACCTTGACCCGTCGGATGACTATGAAACTGTGGAAAATATATATAATAGTTTGCCCTACGCTTACCCCGATATTCCTGGAGCTCCGTTTTCTTTAATCTTCAGGAAATATTGTGGTATTTCTTTAAATTCGGATCCGTTCACTTCCGCATGAAAAAACCGCTGACAAGATAGTGACGTCTTCTTTTTTCTCATTCTTTCCAGTCTGTTTCATATTGGACTGGCCACGGAGTCCGTATATGCCCCACCCCAAATCGATATAAATAAATGTAATAAACGTGAGTGTGAAAATGTAACATTCCCCCGCCCGAGAAAGGCTGAAGCCTTTATCAATAAGAAAAAAAAAAAAAAAAAAAAAAAGTTCATCCTTACGTGTTTTTCAACTTCCCTTTGACCTATGAACTTGTAATTTGAAAAAAGAAAAAAAAAATTAAAAAAAAAAAAACATGGAAATGGTCCACGATCAAAACCGTAAGTGCGTGTGACTTCGGCAAAATCACCGGATGTTTCCGCTCAAATGACAAGCTGGAATGTTCCAACCGACCCCCAACTCGCAGTAGACCATCATCCGCAATGAATGGTCTAAGCCGACGTAATCGTGTGGAACACTGCTTGTTCTGGAGAAGACAATGGATGTCATCGGCAAACTCCTCTTCCTGAACCAATTTGATTAATCTTTGCATAGCGAACTGTCGCTCCGAAACTGTTAAATGTTCCCATTAGTTTAACAGATGAGGATTTAGCATTGTTGACAAACCGAAAGCAATATGCTACGACCGCCAGCAGCATATTCAAGCGGCTAAACCGAGTAAATATACTATCCTCGTCAACAACTCCCGCTAAGGCTTCAATATTTACCTTCCCTTTCCGCAACCCAGGCAAGGGATCTTCCGCTCTATCCATTATGTTTTTGGGCCAGGTGTCCGCCTCACCTGTCAACCAAGCTGGTCCCCACCATAAAGGGTGTTCAAGCAGTTCCGATGCGCGACAACCGCGACTTGCAACATCGACAGGATTCATTCCAGAAGGTAAATGTCTCCACGTTATGTCTAGACCGCAAGTTATTATCTGGGAAACCCGATTACCCTCAAATGTCTGCAACAAATGAGGCGAAATCCGTAACCAGGAGAGAATGATGGTGCTATCAGACCATCCGAAAATACTCTCAATCGTCATGTCATCACTGATAGCAGCGACAACGTACTTTAGCAGACGAACTAACAAAGTAGCACCACTGAGTTCAAGTTTAGGTATGGTTAGTTTTGACTTTATTGGAGCCACCCGCGACTTGGCCATCATTAAACTAACCTTGACCTTTCCGTCTTGTCCTACTGTCCTCATATAGACTGTTGCTCCGTACCCGAGCCCCGACGCATCTGAGAACCCGTGTAGAGAGCAAGACTTGACGTCCGACAACACATAGCGATCCAAACGAAGACTGGATATTAAAGGCAAATCTTTTAAAATGCCTTGCCATTCCGCAATCACGTCCTCGGGAGCTTCCGCATCCCATGACAAATTCTTTAACCAGAGCTGCTGCATAAGGACCTTGCCTTGAAAGATTATTGGACATATCCACCCCAAAGGATCAAAGGTCCTAGCCAATATCGATAAAATGGACCGCTTAGTGCAACCGCTAGCATCATCCAGTCTTGTTCGGTATGAAAAGCTATCACTAGTAGAATCCCATTGAATTCCGAGAATTTTAAAGAAGCTGGGTCCGTCCGAATTGTCAAATATTTTCTTAGGTTTTTCTAAGTGCTCTTCCGCAATGTCCTTTAAAACCTCCTTGCTGTTAGACGTCCATTTTATCGATATTGGCTACTCGGACTCAGCTCAAAACCGCCCGAGCGAAGTAAATCCGTCAACTCTTGTTTCACACGAATCGCGTTTTCTACGGAATCTGCTGCACCCAAAATATCGTCCATGTAAACAGACGAACGAAGAAGACGCGCTGCCGCAGGAAATCGTGCTTCTTCGTCATCTGCCAACTGTCTCAGCGCCCGAATCGCGAGGTAAGGACTTGATTTCATCCCATATGTAACCGTGTTCAGCTGATACATCAACAAGGGTAAATCTGGGGACTCCCTCCAAAAGATGAGCTGAAATCGTCGGTCTTCTTCGGCAATAAGAATTTGTCTGAACATCATTCTAATGTCCGTCGTAAAAACATATTGATGTAACCGAAACCGCTGGAGTTTCGGACCGGCGTGGAGACAATCATTCAGAGCAACTCCATTGCTCGTCGCACAGCTACAATCGAAAACCACGCGTATTTTGTCCGAATCCGATTTAAAAATTCCATGATGAGGGACCACGAAGCTTCCGCTTGTATAATCCTGAGGGTCTCCATCAAGGAGAGACATGTGACCGGTTTCCAAGTATTCCCGCATAAAACCAACATATTTCGCACGAAAAGATTCATTCGTGGAAAGTTTTCTTTCCATAGCCAAGAACCGCTTCATAGCTATAGGCACCGAGTTCCCAAGTTCAGGAGCATCCGATAAAAAAGGTAACCGTGCCAGGTATCTACCGCCCTCAACCCGACGATGGCTATTTTTAAATATAGTTTCGCATTCCAAATCCTTCGGGCTCTCTATTTTGCCTGGAATATCCTCCACTTCCCAGAAGCGCTCCAAGATCTGGTCTGTAGTTGTGTCACAGAAGAAGGTTTGAGAGAAATGTGTTGCCTGAGGATAGGGATTGTAAGCCGCAAAAGTGACAGGACCTGTCAACACGTGACCAAACACGGTATTCATAACCCGTGGTAAATTATCATTGATTTTTAGGCATCCGCCGCCAAGCAAAATGTCACAAAGCAAGTCTGCACCGATTAAAATGTCAATCTCCCGGCTGACATAGAACTGCTCGTCCGCAAGATACAGTCCTCGATAACTATCCGCTAACTGAGCCGGCAGTGAAAATCCAGGCAGGTTGTTTGTGATTTTGCACAAAACAGTAGCTGTAGTCACAAGCGTCGGCCGTTCCGACAGCCTTGGTGCCAGGGTCAGATTAACAGCACCTCTGCAACCGCTCACCGGGGCACCGTTCAGTCCTGTGACTGAAACCATGTTGGATTTGAACCGCTTCAAACCCAACCTCTGCACGCATGCTTCTGACACAAATGTGCTTTGACTACCGCCATCAAGTAACGCCCTCGCCTCCTGGTAACATCCGCTACTGTCCAGTACCCGCACTACTGCCGTAGCAAGTAGAACTGTCCGCTGGTACGTGCTCAGCTCAGTGACGTGTGACGCCGTCAGTCCAGTGATGCCAGGGGCCGAACTTCCCGGGAAGTCACTGGCTAAGGGCGCACTCACAGTTGGAGCATTTGGTGAAAGCGCTGTGGGATTATGAGACCGTCCATTCATTGAAACATTGTTTGACATCAAACGTTGTTCTCGATCAGGCATCGCAGATGGAAGATCGAAATGCAATAAGTAGTGATGTTTAGGCGAATTGCACTTGTAGCAATTCACATTATAATTACATTGGTCAATATTGTGACCATTTAAACAGCGAAAGCACAACCGAAGCGATACCACTTGACGTTTCCTAGCTGTAGGTTTCATCGCCAAAAACTTGTCACACCGGGCGATGAAGTGTCCGCTTTTCCCACATAATTTGCAAGAAGATGATCCTGCATTCTGGAAGACCGCGTGAGTTTTTACCGCTTGACTCGGTCCACCTACACTACGTCTAACCGCTGATGACGCAACGGCCTGTGGCTCCGCACTAGATTCTAAAATCCGTATCTCAGTCTCTAGAAACGCCAAAAGGTCTGAGAATGTAGGCAACTCCTTGTCCGCGTGCTTGTCTTCAAAGTGCTTTTTCATGTTATTATCCAACTTTTGAAAGTTTATATAAAACAATAAATAGCACCACGAATCTACAGGAAAATTCATTTTTTTCAGTGCCTTTGTGTTCTCCAGTAGGGTATTCAAAAACATCTTTAGACCGCTTAACCCTCTACTATTCACTTGCGGCACATTCAATAGATTGTATAACAACCGATCCGCTAATAACCGCTTATTGTTATACCGCGTGTTTAGCAAATCCATTGCTACCGAATAATTATCTCCAGTAACCGACAAATGCTGGATTAAAGTTTTCGGTTCCCCTAACAATGACCCCGCTAAGTAATACATCTTTTCAGTGTCTGATAAAGATGTGTCATTGTCCACCAGGGACTGAAACAATTCCATAAAAGAAGCAAACTCTTCTAACTTTCCCGAAAAGGTAGGAATTTGCAAGCGTGGCAAGACCGCTCTATTGCTCGCGCTCCTGGCATTGTGGTTCCCGCAAACACTGCCAGTGTCCGAATTAGACGTCGCCAACTGCAGGTGACGTTGTTTAATAAAATAATATTTTTTATTGTACGTCTCGTACATTCGTTTGTGATCTTCTAGATCGAAGTTCTCTATATCCTTTTCCGAAAGTTGAAGTTCGTAGTGCATTTCCGTAAACGACTCGAACACTTTTTCTAAGTCTTGGAACCGCACCCTAAAATCGCTTTGTTGCTCAGCAGACAGATCCTTAGTACGCGCTAAGCTCTCCAGAAAATCAATATTTTGAGTAGCCGTGAAATATTTCATTTGTGACAACTGTAACCGCCTAGCTGCCGCCATTGTTTTGTTTGAATGCAAAAAATGCAAAAGCCAAATCAACAAAACCGCACAAAATCCTAACAATAAAAACAACAACAACATGAAAATTGTAGTTAACTAATATATATTGTTAGTAGAACATCGCACCGCATAAATAAAACAATAAACCGCACTATTTTTTTTAAATATACAAAGTATTTACCGCTAAATTTAGTATAACCGCAAAATAAAATTTAAAAAAAAAATGAAATATCAAAAAATAAACTTTATTTCCGCTAAGTATTATACCGCACCGCTTTTACAAGAAATAAAACCAAATTTAAAAACACAAAAAGATCACGCCGACTCAGGTTCGAACCCTAGACCACGATCTTAGTTACCCGATAACGTTACCACTGAACCACGTAAACAGATACACTAATGGTTGAAATACCGCTATATATAGAATTCCCGCAACCTGGTTACTTAGCAACAAACAGTTTTCATTTAAATTATTTTGTAAATGAAAATGAAAAAATATATTGACCGCCCGCACTAAGTTTCGACCGCTCGAAACGTGGAAATGTGTGACGGATCAAGGTGCCGCAACGATGAGAATAATTAGGAAATCCGATTCGAAGACGACCAAATGTTTCTTCGACCGCAATTGCACTGGTTCAGGTACTTAGATTCTCATCGCTACGGACCTTGACCCGTCGGATGACTATGAAACTGTGGAAAATATATATAATAGTTTGCCCTACGCTTACCCCGATATTCCTGGAGCTCCGTTTTCTTTAATCTTCAGGAAATATTGTGGTATTTCTTTAAATTCGGATCCGTTCACTTCCGCATGAAAAAACCGCTGACAAGATAGTGACGTCTTCTTTTTTCTCATTCTTTCCAGTCTGTTTCATATTGGACTGGCCACGGAGTCCGTATATGCCCCACCCCAAATCGATATAAATAAATGTAATAAACGTGAGTGTGAAAATGTAACAGATGTTTTCAATCTACATTTAAGACCCAAAGCTCTTCCAAGGAAGAACTCCCAAAATTTTACTCCGAGACTTCTAAGTTTTTACGCAAGAGCGATTCATTCTTGATTTGATGTTTTCAATCTACAGTCAAGAGCCAAAGCTATTCCAAAGAAGAATCACCAAAATTTTCCTTTGAGACTGTTAAGTTTTTACGCAAAAGCGATTAATTCTTGGTTTGATGTTTTCAATCTACAGTCAAGAGCCAAAGCTATTCCAAAGAAGAATCACCAAAATTTTCCTTTGAGACTGTTAAGTTTTTACGCAAGAGAGATTAATTCTTGGTTTGATGTTTTCAATCTACAGTCAAGATTCATAGCTATTCCAAAGAAGAAGCACCACAATTTTCCTTTGAGACTTAAGTTTTTAAGGCGAGAGCGATTAATTCTTGGTTTGATGTCTTCAATCTACAGTCTAAGATCCAAAGTTATTCCAAAGAAGAAGTACCAAAACTTTCATTGGAGACTTTTTCGTTTGTTCTGCATCGCGCTATCGAAGTTTTTTAAATCAGTTGCATAAATACAACTTCAAAATAATTCTCATGTGACTTCGGTCCCAGAGAGATCTCTCTATTGTGGTCTGTTCCTGTGTTTTCTGTGCATTGTATACAATTTGTAGTTTAACCTTTACAGATATCTCGCGTTGTACATAATTCTACACTGGAGCATATTTACTTAGGTATCTACAGACATTGGTGACTTCGACAATCGACGTAAGCGCAACTGAAGATTCAGGACGCCGCCTTGCAGCCAACTCTCTCGCCCTGTCTATTTCTCTAGGATTGTGCCTTTGTGCCACCTAGCATGCCTCCTATAGGTACATGCCAGGTACCTCAACTCTCAGCAATTTGACTGATCTCCTTTTCATAAAAAAATAATTGCAAGAAATTTTGGCTCTTGATGTAAATAATATATCATATTTTACAATGAGTAACATACTCTTGAACCAATGTTTTTTCTTGTTTTCGTGAAGAAATACAATTCTCAATTGAATTATGAGTTTCTTAACCCAAGAAACAAAGTTTCTTGGTACAAGTTGTTTAAGTGTTGCACTAAGACCTTAAGACTGCGTCGTGCAGGGTAAATTATCAGCGCCTGTCAAATTTCTATTTTTTTAAATAATTTACCCCAGTAACTCACACATGCCTATTTCACACACACTACTTCATTTTGTTGGCCCGGGTCATTGACTTACGTTTTTTTTAAATAGGTATTTTCGGTTGTGTATTGCCACCCGTTAATCAGAGTTAAAAACTCCTTAGAGAAATCGAAATCGTCGTAACTTGTCACTGTACAATGACAATGCTCTGTCAATTTCTGTAAGGAATACAAAGTTTTGATTTACAATATTTGATGATTTATTAAGGCATGACAAAAATGTAAAAATAAAAGTCAAGTTCGGATCTGTCACCAAAACCTTACTTCTGAAAATTGGGATTTGATTTTAGTAAAACGCTCCTAATTATTCATATACAAATAGATTAAAATACCTATATTTAAGTGTATCAATGCCATGGCTTAAGCTGTTATGTTGTTAAATTATATTTAATTGAATAAATGGTGAATAAAACTTAAGAATGTGTAATCCTTCTTTCTCACAAACCCATTTTTTACACGACTTATATCTACTTAACCTTTCGCATTGGTCCGACGCCAAATATATCCGTTATGGCGTTTAATAGACATCAAAACCTACATGCAGGTTCAATCTCACACTTGGCATTCCCGTGCCATGGCGTCCTAAAATACACAGACAACGCAAAGTGAGAAAAATTATTGCATTATTTGGCTATTTTTTGTCTGGTTTTGGTTTGCGCCAGAATTAATATATATATATATATATATATAAATAAATAAATATTTGTGGACAATCTTACACAAATCAACCTAGTCCTAAACTAAGCAAAGCTTGTACTACTATGGGTACTAAGCGACAATATACATACTTTATACATACAAAACATCCAAGACCCAAGAACGAATTCGAACCCGGGATCTCCAGCTTCGTAGGCAGGGTCACTACCAACTAAGCTAAAGCGGCTTTTATAGGTAATGCGAGTTTTAAGCGAAGATGCAGTTGTTTTATTTCGATATATATTATGTAATGAAACTTAATGAAAATTAATGGCAGTATTTTGAAATAAGTTTGTTAAGTATTCTTAAAACCTAATGATAATGAAATAAGTAGGACAAATATGATCAAGTAGGATTTAGTAAATCATTGTCACTATCTGTAATTGGAACTTGGCCGGCCGGACGCGCTATCGTGTGCATGGTTGAATGTACGAGTCCATAGTTATGTTATGACAAATTAGCTCTCATGTTCCTTCTTATAAGAACGATAATTGAATAGAATAATTAGTGGAGTAAATTTTACTGAACTTTTAACACTACTTGGACAATGGTTGCGTATAGCTAAATCTATGTACAAGTACATGCTGCATACATGCTGTAATGTAACAGTTATAATGCTTATAATATACGCAATTGAAATTGCAATCTTACTATTGTTTACTACGTTTACGTAACGCCCAAACAATTATTGCGACGTACTTTTTTTGTTTTTTCAACCTGATTGTGGCCTTATAGGTCGGGCCCAATAAATCGATAGGAGTGCGCGGTTGGAAAGTGACCTGGGGAAAATCCAGGGGAAACCTCCGACACGACCACGCGGGAGGTTTAAACACTGGGATACTCTAAGAGTTTGCGCTCCAGTGAGATTGGTTACGCGGCTTCTACCGAATCTGAGTTGTGAGTGGAATCGAGCTACTTACTGGGAGTTTTGTCGCTGGTTCACTAAACTCTACTAGGCCCGACCTGGGTCGGACTGACTCTACCCGGTGTGACGTACTTACGTATATCCAAATACTACAATGTATATACTAAAGTACGAATATCCGTATATCCAAAATCAAAGCAGTGAACCAAATAATTTCAAACCATAAAAACCACATTAGATACGTAAAATTATTGATATATAAAGAAATAAAAATGTACACAAATTTTCATTTGAAGTAAGTGACAAATGTCATTACGTTATAAAGATGTTCCGTCAGGGTGACCATTCATTGAAATTAATTTCCATTGTAATGAAACGCATCGGCAACCTTTTAGCGTCTAGAATGCGTTTTCGGGAAGGAAAACATTATAATTTGAACGCATAAGTAAACTTCACACGTCAATATTTATTTACCCTACTTCAATTAATCCAATCTTTGTGTGTGGTATACATATTGTATTCGTATACGGGCAAAATGTCAAAAACAGAGCTGTCAAAGCGAAAAAAGGAGCATGCGTCTGCTCTCACCGAGGGCCAATGCCCATCTGTCGATTTTTCGAAAGTATGGTGGCAGGGAAAATGTATGGAAAAGTCACTAAAGTTTAGATTTACGTTTGAAATTCTCATTGGTCTTTGCGAGGAAAAATGTGAAAAGTGTGATAACTTATAGTGAATACTTTTGAGATTTGTTTGACTGTTATTTTGAAACGAAATAGTAGATTTTTCAATTCAATTTTGCCTAAACGCCGACACGCGTTCTTCTCATTTTTAGTGCAACTTTACGGTATTGTATTTATTAAACTGTAATTTATTATAGATTACTAATAGTGATAACTTGTAAACACACTCTTTGTGATAATAATTACATATATTTTATATATTTTTGTAGAGAATCGTGACCTCCACAGATTGAGAGGTGACGGCTGTTTTTGCTAAATATGCTCGGCGCCCTCTTAAGATTCAATTAAAAAAATACAATACATAAAACAAAACGCTCACGCTCTTGGCCGAATTATGAGTTTCTTGGTACAAGTTATTTAAGTATTGCACTAAAACCTTAAGATTCAATTGAAAAAATACAATACATAAACCAAATCGCTAACGCTCTTGGCCCGAATATTAAGGTTTTAAAAAAAAAATTTTTAGAGCTTGGATTAAGTATTTAATTTTTTGGGTTAAATAATAAACTTTGAGACAGTCATTATCTTAACGCAAGAAATTTCTGTTTTCCTTATATAGGAAACACAAAATACCTTGAATCAAGAGTATTTATTTGGCTGGAGTACTATTTTCTATCTGTGTTCCACTCCGGTATTGGCGAGCTTCTTGTAGCGCGCAATGCTAAATTCCACCCCCGCAGCCCGCACCATGTGCGACAGAGACAACACTTTGTCCGAGCGCTCCGTCCTATACAAGGACGGAGGTAGGTCACGTCCTGAGTTTAGCTGAGATGACACCTCCTAACATCGCAATCACGATTACTAGGAGTAGTAGGGGAAGTAGTGTCATGAGGTCCACATTTTGATATCGGATGAATTCACTTGGCACATATGTAATATAGGTAAATCTAAGTTAATTTAGCCCGGTAGCCATCCGCCACCCCCTGGGGGTAGGAAGGGGGGGGGCCTTGAAAGTCCCATTTTTCGGTTGTTCATGAAAAACTCATAAACGGTGACCCATAGCGAAAAATGTTCTTAGGCTTAAGTAATCTAAATAAAATTATCTACATAAAAGGTTCTTTACACTTTGTCGCTAGGATTAATATTTAATGAGATTTTTAAAGAGGGAATGTAAAATTATATGAAAATTTAAGTGGCTATTAATTCCTTTGTTTTTCAATATATTTAAAAACAAAAAATACTACAATTATGTACTCAATGAGCTCTATTCATTGATACCCCACTCGATGGGGTGGGTCAAAATTTTTCTTTTGCGCCCCCCTTTAGCTGTATGGGAGCCCCCTTGAAAAGCTGTAAAAATATTTTTGAAAATTTTTTATGACTTTGGGTCAACAAGATGCTTAAATGGTGAAAATTTGAAGACTATAGCTCAATCCGTTACCTTTTAAGGGTGGCCCCCATGCAGCTAAGGGAGAGCATGTATGAAAAAAAAAAGAACTACCCCATAGAGCCCCCATCAAAGAGCAATAGTCTTCAAATTTTCACCATTTAAGCATCTTGTTGACCCAAGACTATACAATTTTTTCAAAAATATTTTTGCTTGTTTTTAAGGGGGGCTCCCATACAGCTAAAGGGGGGCGAGAAAAAAATAATTTGACCCACCCCATCGAGTGGGGTATCAATGAATAGAGCTCATTGCGTGCATAATTGTAGTATTTTTTGTTTTTAAATATATTGAAAAACAAAGGAATTAATAGCCACTTAAATTTTCATATAATTTTACATTCCCCCTTTAAAATCTCATTAAATATTAATCCTAGCGAAAAAGTGTATAGAACCTTTTATGTAGATAATTTTATTTAAATTACTTAAGCCTAAGAATATTTTTCGCTATGGGTCACCGTTTATGAGTTTTTCATGAAAAACCGAAAAATGGGACTTTCAAGGCCCCCCCCTTCCTACCCCCCAGGGGGTGGTGGATGGCTACCGGGCTAAATTAACTTAGATTTACCTATATTACATCTGTGCCAAGTGAATTCATCCGATACCAAAATGTGCACCTCCCATACATTGGGTGACACTAATTCCCCTACTAGAGCGGTCAACTAGCTGGTCTTAGAATCTTAGAATCTGTCGCGAGTTCAACAAATTTTCCCCAGTACAAAAGTGCTCAGCGCCGCTAAAGAAGTTTTCACTTCAAAAATTGTAAGCAATACTACCTATTTCCCATTTTTATTTCTTTAGATTCGTTGAGTGTGCTCAGGAACTCCATGAGCTCATACCGCCTTCCCCCTTCTTCCATCAGATATCCAGACGACGTACGACTGGCTACTTTCATTACCTGGTCGAAATCATCTTTTTTTTATAATGTGTACTGGTTTGGTATTCGAATGGCGTATGTATGTATGTATGTATGTATGTATGACACTTTATTGCACATAAGAAAACATTTACAAAAACAAAAATTATAAAATAAAATAAGTAAGTACAAAGGCGAACTTATCCCTCTAAGGGACAAAAAGAGGGGAGGGGAGGGAAGGGGTATGTAGGTACTTCCGAGTTCAAATAACCTGGACCTTTTTTAAGGTACGAGTGAATCTTCTGGGTGAGCTCGCATCACCGTCGGCCTCATTTTCAATTTAAAAAAAAATATATATGACTGGTTAGAATTAGGCGTTTATTTAAGAAAATTTAATTTAGCTGTTTGCTCTAAGGAAGAACGAAGAACCCAAATTTGGTGTATTTTGAAATAGTACATTACTTAACAAGGGCGGTAAAACAAAGAATGTCTCAGATCGCAGGTATTTGACGCCCGAGCCGAAGGCAAGGGCGATAAATATGCGATCTGAGGCTTTCTTTTTTACCGCCCGTGTCAAGTACAAAATTTTATGTCACCCCCTGGCCAGGAAGTGGGATTTCCCGCGCGCGGAGCGTGCGGTAATTGCCACTTTATGGTCAGGTGTGGCATAAATTAATTTTATTTTTTAGGAAATATTATATTATTATTATCTATTCATTTAATGTCTCGTTTACTTTATTTGCCTATTCTAACAGAATCGTGCTCTATCAAGGTCATAGGGGCCCCATTACCCTAATGTGCCCAGGGCCTCAAATTGGTTAAAGACGGCCCTGTGCGTTTCCGTTACTTTCACCCAGTGCCCTGAACGCACAAACGCGTTCATAATATTTAGTGACTTTCGCCCTGTGCCTTAGTGCCTTAGACTTAGAATAGTCGGATGAACTCACATGTGCCTTTGGGGCACACAGCAAAGTGCGGCACCTGCCGAATGTCCAGGAAAAGAGGGTGGCAGTTAATGCGTTAAGAAATTTTTGACGTACTGAAAGCCGATGTCTAAATGCTAACTTAGCTGTCAATAAGACGATTTAAAGAAGAATAAGAATAAGATTTTAAGAAAATAAGACCACTTAAAAGGTCGGAGTGAAGGTGTACTTTGATCATGAATAAAATCATTTATGAACTGTTTTAATTTGTTTTTATTGGTTTAGACATTACAACAATTGGACAGTGCTTGGCGTGGTGGGCACGACGACACACTACCGCTTTGGCGGTCAAAGGGTTAATAAGTTTGTCAAGCAGTACGGTAGACTCGATCGAAACCTAACCTGAATAATAAAATTATATAAATTAAAAAAATATTAAATAAAAAATACCCTAAAATTTAGTCGGCTAATACCTACATAGTTACATAAGTGATCGAATTCCGTAGTAAGTCGGCATTTTGATTCAGAAACTAAATTTACACAATATCGTAGGCGATATCGTAAAATAATTGATCCCGACCGGCCACTCTTTTTGTGATAATCTTACCTAGGTATATAAAGTTATTACCGTTGCGTAAAACGGCGGTTTCACTGATTCAAGTCTATACATTTTCTTCTTGTCGCTCGTCGCTGGTCGCTGGTCTTGTCTTGCTGCTCGCCGCTTGACTTGCTGGTCATCACGTCACCCATAGAACCATGCTAAATGTTAAGTATGTCAAAAACTGGCAACCGTACTGTCTTCTCGAAGATCTCACGGTTCGAAATAAATGCCATACGATATAAATAAATAGTCTCTAGTCTCTAGACGATAAAAGTAGTAAGTAATTACTAATTACTATAAGTAATAAGTAACCTTTAAGTGCCTACTACTTACATGCTCCTTTTTGTCTTTCATATATAAATTAGGTATGTCGTTGTTGAAATAAAAGGATAAACTTTAAATTAGAACAAGTAATTTACTTAATATATTTATAACTTTATTTACAATAAATAAACAAATACCTACTTATAGATAATTTTTACCCAATTCTCTTTTCCTGTTCCCTCAGTCCTCAAATCCATTTTTTTCGGAATTCATCCCCTGTTGAAAAACTGAAAAAATCAAATTACTTGAATTTCCCGAAACGTGGGGTAATCTTCAGGGGATTTTTTTATTATTTGTTGGTATCCCGAAATCGAATTATAAACCGACTGAATGATGAGACATCAATTCTAAGCTGGCTTCTATGGTAGATTTATACTACGCGATTTGACCGGTTTGTATGTGAAATGTTTGGAGGTTATTTTTGAATTATTTTACATATTTTTCCTATTTCATCAAGTGTCACATGATATAACTAATGATTTAGCTCAGTAACTTGGTTGCGTTGAGATTTTAGAAATAAACACGGGTCCAAAATGCAAAGAAAATGCACCTACGCATGGAATGTAACATCCACCTTTTTCGGTCGAGTTTGCTTTTACAGCCCAACACTGAACACCCCACCATGTTTGCACTGAACACCCAAACACTACGGATCTGATAGTTGGTAAATTATTATTCATTTAATCCAAACTTATCATTAATTCTCCATTTATAAAATGCACTACCAAATATTGCCAATTTGTTTTGCAATCTTCTTGACACTTCATGAAAGATTGCCTTTACCCGATCATGAAAAAAAATTCGGTCGGTGATAAGGACAAAACATCGCACTATTTTCTACTTCCTCTCATAGGAATCGCAATAAGGCTATCTTTCTCTTACAAAGCGTGTCAGGCCCTTGGTATTTTATCCATCACTCTTGGCCATTAGGTATTTTGAAGTGAACTGTCACCGTATTTAGGAACAATAAGAGCTACTTTCCATGAGAATTTATTTGAAATATGATCTTTATGGAAAATCTTAGGATTGTCTTAAAACAGTTAGAACCTTGGCTTTCTAAGAAGACCAGCTGGGGATCCCTCGTAACATAGCAATCACGATACTAGGAGGGATCAACTAACCTGGTCATAGAATTTATCGCGAGTTTATACATTTTTCCCCAGTACAAAAGTGCTCAGCGCCGCTAAAGAAGTTTTCACTTCAATAAAAAAGGGGGTTGAATGTTTGTATGTAAAACGAGCAATATTCGAAGAGAAATGTCGTCTGTAGTAATATAGCAGGTAAGTAGATCAAAACATTAGGTAGCAAAACTAGACTATCCGTGCGAAGCCGGGGCGGGCCGCTAGTTAATTATATTTGTAATAAACTAAGAATACTATTAGGGAAATTTTACCACCTCAGCTTTAAAGTACCAAATAATGTATTAAAATGTTTGTACTATGCTATAGTAGACTCTGTGCTGGGCTATGCACTTGATTGTTATGGACTTACATTTAAATCCTACATAGATAAAATAGAAGCTTCGCAAACAAGATTCTTAAAATTACTAGTGAATAAGAAAACGAGAGATAGCTGTAAGGGTGACTATAGAAAATTGTTTAAAATCTGTAAAATACTCCCAGTTAGTTTAAAACATAAATACCTTCTAGCAGTTAATAACCATGACAATCGAGTGCATAACCCAATACCCATAGAACACAAACATGGCACAAGATCAGTGTCAGCGGGTAAGTATGAAGTACCTCGGGTTTGTAACTACTTTGGAGACCGTACTCTAGCCAAAAGAATCCCGTACTTCTTAAATACTTTGCCCGAAGACATCCGACATGAGCCAAATAGACGCAAATTTAAAACAGCACTAAAAAAGTACCTCCTAAACACACTGTAAGAACAGCACACAATGTATTATAGTTAATTATTTACGTTACCTACCAGCCAAATAGATTTATAGAGACTCGCACCTGCAGACAAACTGTTAAAACAGTTTTGCAGGGAACTGTAATAGCCTAAGTTTTTTATTGTTCTTTGTTTTAATAATAAAATTAAATAATAAATATATGTCGAATTGTGATGGCGGCGCCACCAGTTCACAATTATTTTCTTCATTTTTTTTTTTTTTTTAATGTGATTATCAGTTGTCAATTATTATTTTAATTTCAATTGTCAACGGATGGCGACACCACCTGATAATCCTTGTGATTTAACTTGTAACACTTGTTTTGAAATCAAATCTTTATTGAAATGGTAACATTTGGAATTAAGTTGGCTAACTTGTATACCGTTTCCGTTGATACTTTATTCCTATTGGCCGTTGATTATTATTTTAAGGTTGGTACACTGGAAACTCAGGCGACGGGTGATCGCTCTGTTCTTATTGGCTAAATAATTCTCTCACCCTCGCTTGGACATGGCTCTTGGCGGGAGATGCTCTCGAAGAAGAATTATTGCACGGAGGACGAGACACATTTGATTGGAAGTCGGGGTTGAAATAACATCCTCGCCAAGAGACTTGTCGGTTTTCATAGTGCCATTTTAGTACCTAAGTACTTATTCTAAACCTAAGTACACGTTTAGTACGATCGCTAATTTTAAATTACCGAAACAAATAAAAGTTAAGTGCTGTTGATTCAACGTGTTTCTTTCATACCGTGATTGGACACCCATCGCTATGTCCGAGACCCAAGATAACGCCCAGATTCCCGCTCCCGCCGAACGCGATTCCACATCAGGCGTGGGATTAAATCGGGCTCAAAGCGATGGTTCACGTGTGGATGAAAATATGCTACGAGCATTGTTGGAGGCGCAAAATCAAAACATGATGGCTTTGATTAACTCTATACAACCTGTGAGTACCCGCAAAATTATTTTACCGGATTTTGATCCCGAAAAGGCAGACGTAGATGCCCGTTCATGGTGTGCTACTGTAGATTTATGCCTCAATGATTGTGAACAACAAGGAAGTGCTTTAATTCTTGCCCTAAGTGGAGCATTAAAGGGCAATGCATCGCACTGGCTTTCACAAATTTCATTTGCGGGTATGACGTGGTCTCAATTCAAAGATCTTTTTCTGGCCCGTTATGGATTAATCGAAACTCCTGCTGCTACCCTAATCAACATGCAGAATAGCAAGCCCAAGGACAATGAAAATATGGCGTCGTATGCTGCACGTTTATCTACTACATTGATGGCGCGATTCAAGGATATGACAATGGAACAGATAACCTCTGCTATGGTACTAGCTCACGTGTCTCAATTCGATGGAAGATTACAACGCATAGCTTTCACAACTGAAATCAAATCCCGAGAACAAATGCAACGCGAGTTACAAGCCAGCTCCTATATGAAGAGAAAGAACGACTCTGCTAGCGACGCATCCTATAGCAAGCGACCACGGCCTGCTACTCCTGGGCCGCCGCGCTGCTTCTCGTGTGGGAAGCTAGGACATCGCAGTACCGACTGCCGCTCCAAGGATCCTAAAAGGTCATGCGATCGTTCCACTTTTCCTAACTCAACTTTTTCAGCCAAACAGCCATCAAACGCGTTGAAAATAACATGTTACAGATGTGGACTTACTGGTCACTTCGCCAACAAGTGCCCACGTGCTCCTACCTCCACACCGGGCAAGACTGCTCCAAGCAACGGCGGTGCCAGCGGCAACAGCAACGCCAACGCAGCAGCATCTCATGGCAGCAACCAGCGTCGTGTGGACCTGTGCTGCGTCAGCAACCCGATTGGACGGATGAATATTGCTGGTGAGTCATTTCCTTTTCACTACGATTCGGGTGCGGAATGCTCTCTCGTTAAAGAATCCATTGCTTCCAAATTTCCTGGCAAACGGTTAAATAATACTGTAACTTTAACTGGCATTGGTCAATCAAGTATTTCCAGTACAGTGCAGATTGACTGTCAAGTGGAAGTTGATAACCTGAACTTGGAGATACTATTTCATGTCGTACCTGATACATGTCTCGGTAGTGACATAATGATTGGTCGTGAGATCTTAACCCAAGGCTTGAATGTAAACATGACTCACGACAAACTTGCCTTTTCACGTTGCGTAGGGGTAAATACTTGTTCTTTAGGTAGTAAGTCAGTTGGGGTTGTTTCTTTTGACAGCGTCGATACCGACATACCTACGGAGAACCGAGAGCAGCTTCACCACACTTTGAAGCAATTTGAAGCGTCTTTTTCTACAGGTGTAGCTACTACGCGAGTCACCACGGGGCAGTTAGATATTCGTCTTGTTGATCCAAATCGAACAGTCCAGCGGCGTCCCTACAGGTTAGGTGCGGAAGAAAAGGTCATTGTTCGTGAGAAAGTCAACGAGTTGTTGGAGGCAGGTGTTATTAGGCCGAGTTGTTCTCCATTCTCGAGTCCGGTATTACTCGTCAAGAAAAAGGATGGATCAGACCGATTATGCGTTGACTACAGGGAACTCAACGAAAACACAGTCGATGATAGGTATCCTTTGCCCCTCATCAGCGATCAGGTAGCGAGGTTAGGTAGTGCTAAGTGGTTCACAGCTCTCGATATGCGGTTATCATCAGATTCCTGTTGCACCTGATTCAATTGAAAAGACTGCATTTGTCACACCAGAAGGACAATGGGAGTATGTCACAATGCCTTTTGGTTTGAAAAATGCTAGTTCAGTGTATCAGAGGGCAATTATGAAGGCGCTAGGTGATCTTGCGTACTCATTTGTAGTGGTGTACATAGACGATGTGTTGATCTTGTCGTCCACCGTTGAAGAAGGTATCGAGCGTTTACATCTGGTGTTAGATGTCTTAACAAAAGCAGGTTTTTCGCTTAACTTGTCGAAGTGCTCGTTCCTGAAGAAACGCATAGAGTATTTGGGATTTGTCATTGAGGATGGTAATGTGCAACCTAACCCAGGCAAAGTCGAAGCACTTACAAAGCTTCCACCCCCTACAACGATTACCCAGCTCCGTCAATTTATTGGATTAGCGTCGTATTTTCGCCAATTCATACGCGACTTCTCCAAAACCATGGCACCCCTCTATAAGTTGACTAGCAGAAAAAACAAGTCTCTCGATTGGCGACCAGAGCATGAAATAATCCGTCAAAAGATTATTACGCAGTTAACGAGCGAGCCTGTGCTAATGATCTTCGATCCAGATCTCCCGATCGAAGTACACACCGACGCGAGTGCAGATGGTTACGGTGCTATGCTCCTTCAAAAGGCTGACAACAAACAGTGTGTAGTCGCGTACTATAGTCGTCGCACCTCTCCAGCTGAGTCCAGGTACCACTCGTTCGAGTTGGAGACCTTAGCGGTTGTCAACGCTGTCAAATACTTCAAACACTATCTGCAGGGTCAAAAGTTCAAGGTTGTTACAGACTGCAATTCCGTGAAGGCGTCGAAGACTAAAATTGATCTGTCTCCGCGAGTGCATCGTTGGTGGGCATACCTTCAGTCGTTTAACTTCAGCATTGAACATCGTGAGGGTACTAGGATGTCTCATGTTGATTGTTTGTCTCGAAATCCTGTCCCAGCGGAACCCACGACACCGTTAAAGCGAGTAGAACAAAAACGTGTAGATCTAGCAACGTTGTCTGATACTTGGTTGCAGGCGGAGCAGGAGAAGGACGAGGAGATTCGCAAAATCATTTCTGATCTGCAGAACGAGATCTTGTCGGATGACGTTAGAAAAACTTATGAGGTTCGCGCTAACATCCTCCATCGTAAGGTACAGCGCAATGGGCGTACTCGGTGTGTTCCTATGGTACCTCGTGCTTTTCGGTGGGCAGTTATTAACAACATTCACGAATCTATCATGCACCTTGGATGGGAGAAAACCCTCGAAAAAGTTTATGATCATTACTGGTTTCCAGGAATGTCTAAGTATGTGCGTAAGTTTGTGGATAGTTGTATCACATGTAAATTGTCGAAACCCCACTCCGGTCGAGTCCAAGCTGAATTGCATCCGATTCCCAAGGTTGCTATCCCATGGCACACAGTCCATATAGACGCATCAGGTAAGCTAAGCGGCAAAAATCGTGACAAAGAATACGTCTTTGTCATTATTGACGCTTTTACCAAATTTGTGCTTTTGGTACACTCGAAAAATATCGATAGTGGTAGTAGTATCAGGGCTCTGAAAAAAGGCATCTCTTTGTTTGGCGCTCCACAACAGGTTATTGCGGACCAAGGACGTTGTTTTTCTAGCAAGGAGTTCTCGACTTTCTGTAACAGTCATAATATCAAGCTGCATCTTATCGCAACCGGTGCCAGTCGTGCTAATGGCCAAGTCGAAAGAGTCATGGGTACATTAAAAAGTATGTTGACCTCTGTAGAAACCAGTAAAGATAGGTCCTGGCAGGATGCCTTAGGCGATATTCAGTTGGCCATGAATTCGACAGTCAATCGTGTTACCAAAGCGAGTCCTCTTGAACTGTTGGTAGGTAAGGTTGCCAGGCCACTTGATTTAATGGCTATTGATGACAATGAGGCTGTAGATATGGATGCAATGAGAGAGCAGGCGTCCCGAAACATGGTGGAAAGCGCAGAGTATGAGAAAAGAAGGTTCGATAGCAATAAAGCTCAGATTCGTAGATTTGACGTAGGTGATTATGTTTTGATTGAGAATGAGGAAAGAAACCAATTAAAATTGGATCCAAAGTTCAAAGGACCCTTTAAAATCATTGAAGTTTTAGACGGTGATAGGTATGTACTAAAATCACTCACGTCTAATAGGACGTACAAATATCCCCATGATAGAGTAAGAAAGATGCCCGAACAGCAGGTTCCCGCTGAATTAGATATTGTTTGTAATGACAGTGATGGTGCCAGTACCACTATTTCTGATTAATGTGACTGAATAAGTATCCCTGTTTCCGATTAATGTTTTTGTTGCTGGAAATTCACTTTTGACAATTTTAAGTTCTCGATGGACTGAGGACAGGAGGTTTCGATATAGACTGAAAGTCCGCCCGATGGACTGGGCATTAGTGTGTGTGTTCGTGTCAGAAGTTCCGGAGCATGTAAGAAGTGCACGTTGACTGCTTTTTCTGTGTTTATACTCTTTGCGAGGAGTAGCACTTACGCGGCTGTGATGGTTAACTTCTGACGATTGGTTATAGGGCTTGTGGATGCCAAATATTTCTACCATGCCGGTGGACTGGCATATTGTGATAAGGGCACCGAAGGACTGGTGTGATTTTGTTAATCGTGAATTCCAAATGTATTGTGGTTAAGCTTTACAGTGTACTCGTACTTGGCACTATCGAGTCAGATAACGGAAACTAGGCTTCTAATTAGTCAAATTACTAGTTTTTAGTGAATGACGGTTGTGAATTATGATATTATCATAGTGATTGTGCTTAAATGAGTATTGTCATAGTTTGACCTGTATGTCAGGTTAGCCGAGCGAAATACTTCCCTGTTCTGTTTTGTCCACAGATAAACACCCGAGGACGGGTGAAAGTCAAGATGGCCGTGTCGAATTGTGATGGCGGCGCCACCAGTTCACAATTATTTTCTTCATTTTTTTTATTTTTTTTTAATGTGATTATCAGTTGTCAATTATTATTTTAATTTCAATTGTCAACGGATGGCGACACCACCTGATAATCCTTGTGATTTAACTTGTAACACTTGTTTTGAAATCAAATCTTTATTGAAATGGTAACATTTGGAATTAAGTTGGCTAACTTGTATACCGTTTCCGTTGATACTTTATTCCTATTGGCCGTTGATTATTATTTTAAGGTTGGTACACTGGAAACTCAGGCGACGGGTGATCGCTCTGTTCTTATTGGCTAAATAATTCTCTCACCCTCGCTTGGACATGGCTCTTGGCGGGAGATGCTCTCGAAGAAGAATTATTGCACGGAGGACGAGACACATTTGATTGGAAGTCGGGGTTGAAATAACATCCTCGCCAAGAGACTTGTCGGTTTTCATAGTGCCATTTTAGTACCTAAGTACTTATTCTAAACCTAAGTACACGTTTAGTACGATCGCTAATTTTAAATTACCGAAACAAATAAAAGTTAAGTGCTGTTGATTCAACGTGTTTCTTTCATACCGTGATTGGACACCCATCGCTATGTCCGAGACCCAAGATAACGCCCAGATTCCCGCTCCCGCCGAACGCGATTCCACATATATTTTTTGTTTTCAAAAATATTATACCTAATACAAAAGAATAAAAAGCCACCAAAGTCAGCTTTTTTTACAAAATTTTGTACCGAAGAATTTTTTTACTTCCCAATTAACACATAAACTTGAAATTTTGTGGTAAGTAATGTTTATTATTACGTACTTACCAACAAATACTAATATGTTGATAAATCAGATTTTAATGCTGGAACAACATACCGCCACCTTATAAGCAAGCTACTTCGTTGCAGTCATTTAAAGTTAAATTCAAAAGCTCAATAAGCAAAAATTAACTACGGGGTAGTGTTTATATTTTACTTTGCAATTATCTTATTATAAATGTTTGTATATATTTTATTATTTTACTTTCTTTCACCATGTTATTTTATTCTGTTATTTTATTCCACTTGCTTCATTTTCACCTCTTAGCACACTAATTGTCGCAATTGTTAGCGCAAGCATTAAATTCGACTAGCAGCAACGCGCAACTGCGCTCCCTCTACAGGTGTTCACGGAAGACCAGCGTCGGGTACTCTAGTAGCACCTGGCATTATGCTGAGTGTACACCTTTTTCAGTGTACAATTTTAGTTAATAAGTTTTTCCATTGTTTTCGTTTAATTGTATTACTGTGTTCTTGCACTGAAATAAATTATCTTCTTCTTCATCTATTTTTTAAATTTAAATTTCCTTATTTTGCATCAAAAACAACTTAATTTCGCGGTTGTTTCGGTCGGAACCCTAAATGTGCGGAGCCCTAAATGTGTTTTTTTTTCATCATCATCAGCAAAACTGTGCCTTGCTTAGATTAAGTAATGTTTGTGTGTGTGCGCTGCGTCTGTGGTGCTTACTCGGATCCGCGACGTACGGGCTGCGGCGCAACACCCAGAGAATGTTAGCAAATAACTGTCTTTAATGTGTGTGTGTGCGCTGCGTCTGTGGTACTCGGATCCGCGACGTACGGGCTGCGGCGTAACACCCAGAGAATGTTAGCAAATAACTGTCTTTAATGTGTGTGTGTGTGTGCGCTGCGTCTGTGGTACTCGGATCCGCGACGTACGGGCTGCGGCGTAACACCCAGAGAATGTTAGCAAATAACTGTCTTTAATGTGTGAGTGTGTGCGCTGCGTCTGTGGTACTCGGATCCGCGATGTACGGGCTGCGGCGCAATACCCAGAGAATGTTAGCAAATAACTGTCTTTAATGTGTGTGTGTGTGTGCGCTGCGTCTGTGGTACTCGGATCCGCGACGTACGGGCTGCGGCGCAATACCCAGAGAATGTTAGCAAATAACTGTCTTTAATGTGTGTGTGTGTGCGCTGCGTCTGTGGTACTCGGATCCGCGACGTACGGGCTGCGGCGTAACACCCAGAGAATGTTAGCAAATAACTGTCTTTAATGTGTGTGTGTGTGCGCTGCGTCTGTGGTACTCGGATCCGTGAAGTACGGGCTGCGGCGCAACACCCAGAGAATGTTAGCAAATAACTGTCTTTAATGTGTGTGTGTGCGCTGCGTCTGTGGTACTCGGATCCGCGACGTACGGGCTGCGGCGTAACACCCAGAGAATGTTAGCAAATAACTGTCTTTAATGTGTGTGTGTGTGCGCTGCGTCTGTGGTACTCGAATCCGCGACGTACGGGCTGCGGCGTAACACCCAGAGAATGTTAGCAAATAACTGTATTTACCCCCAACGATATAGTAGTCCTAATATCTCTCATTATGTCACTGTTGAATAATAAACTAACATTAAATTATCGTCAATAATCTACGAATATTAGAGATTTCGCAATAATGTACCTATAGCTTTTCAAACGATTTACACAAAGAATTTTATATCAAATAAATGATATAGCAAATGATTTCATTTAGATATTTAAATATTAAAGAAAATAAGGTATACCCGATACTACTCACCTTTCAACTCGGTCCAATGTGGATGTGTCTCGTTACCGCCCCACACCCCAATATAGCGTATTGGGAAGCGACGTTCGTCTCTGTGATCTTGACTATCGGGAAGGCGATAATGAAAGTTTGTATCGAGATCCGTCCAGTTCACGAATCCTTCTTTCTCGTTCCAATTTACCCGAAAAGTGCGAACTTGGTTTAACGGTAGGCCGAGGTTTTTGGGCCCGAAATATTCTGAAGAAGTATATTATAAGTATTAGTTAGTTTGCTGCCGACGGTGGCGCTAGAAGTACTACTGGACCTACCGCCGCTTCACACGGTGATTATGTCGGAAGCGCGTAAGTCGCTCTACAGACTGAGGGTTCTTGGACTGTGGAGCGATAACAGGCCGAAGCCTAAGCACACTAATAAGGAAACGGACAGTTTCCTAGACAGAATATCAAACATGGGAAGCGATAAAATGCAACCCAAGTATGTGTTCCATAAGAACTTTACGACAAAAGTTCCTTCAAGGGCCGAGTGGGCTGAAGGTCTGGAACCACCAAACTCTGGTGGCGAATACAAGATCTGGTACACAGACGAATCAAAAATGGGATCCGGTACGGGAGCAGGCATTTATGCAAATGACTATAGCAGTAGCGTAAGCATGGGGCAGTTCGCAACTGTCTTCCAAGCGGAGACATATGCCATAATTGCCTGTGCACAGGAGAATATAGACAGACATACCAAGGGGGAGACTATCTATATACTCAGTGACAGTCAAGCGGCCGTCAAAGCGCTTACAGCGCCGAGAGTGGACTCTAGACTGGTCTACAATGGCATCCAAGCTTTGAATAAGCTTGGAAGGCACAACAAGGTGCAACTGGTATGGATAACAGGGCACGAGGGCTTCATCGGTAACGAGAGGGCTGATGAGCTTGCAAGAATGGGATCTGCGAGTCAATTCGTTGGTCCAGAACCGTTTGTGGGACTCTCGCAGGGAACCATAACAACGGCCTTAAAAGCCTACGCCAAAACCAAACATCAAGCCGAGTGGAGGAAGGAGGCAGGCCTAAGGCACTCAAAGCTCTTCATTGAAGGAGTGAACTCTAGCTGGACCAAAAAACTTTGGAAATGCAGCAGGCAGCACCTCAGGATCATATCTGGGGTGTTCACAGGTCACTTCGGGGTCAAAGGACTGTTGGCCAAGATGGGACTATGCGACAACATGGATTGTAGGATGTGTGGCGAGGATGACGAGACAGTGGAACACTTGCTGTGTGAATGTCACGCCCTCGCCAGACAAAGAATGAACGACTTTGGCAATGGCTACCCAGAACCAAAGGAATTCAGAGTACTCCCGTTGAACTCCATCATCCGGTTTGTGGAGAGATTGGAGAACAGCTTGGAGTAGGTATAAAGGAGGGGGCAATTGCACAAAAGATCCCATTGGGTCGAAGTGCATCCGCAAGGGCCCTCATCTAGATAAGATAAGATAAGATAGTTTGCTGTTCTCATAAAACGGATTAAACAAAGTGATACATTTTAAAAAGAAAAAGCCCAACACATGTCCTAGGGGACATGTCAAAAGTGGGTGAATTAGGTGGAATGTGTTTATATATTCATAAGATTGGGTGGCTTGTATTTTCCCTATAAACGCAATACAGTGACAAAATAAAATGGACTATATTCGAATGGCCTTTCCTTGTACAAGTAATAGTACAAGTACAGAAGCTTCACTTCCTAACAAAAACGGCTTTTAGGCATAAAAAACATGCCTACTCTGTGCATCTCTGTCTATCGTATAACTTGTATTCATTCACACGCGGCACGTGTAGCGCTAGGGCTGTCACGCGAACAATACATCGATGAGGGCGAAAAATGTTCTAGCTCACCAGATGTCGCTCGAGTACACTGAACCGATATTCATTAATACCAGTGGCGGAGCGTCCATACAACTCGATTTCCACTGGCTTTCCTAATTTTCGGCCAGCCCAGTTCTTTTACTACGGCTCATGAAGAATAAGATAGGTAAATTATTTCCGGCTTCTCTAAGAATATTCTTGACGCGCCGCCACTGTTAAGTACCTACCTATGCGTTCTTCATATGTATTTTTTATATTATTTTTCCCGTTATCAGTACACCTTACATCACCATATATCGCGTTTTTATTAAAAAAGAAAAAATCGTGCATTTAAGGGTTAAGTTTATTTTTTACGCAATACTTACTCCATGATTCTTTTTGAAACAGGTATCCTTTTCCCAACCACTCCTTGGGTCCATCATCAACCCCGAACCCCGCTACCCCATACAAATAGAAGTTTTCAGGATCGTAGGTGAACTGCGGGAGAACAACAATAACTTTATCTACATTTAGGAGAAAACAGGCGCGTGTCCGGGGGGGGGGGGGGGGGGGGGCAACAGGGGCATGTGCCCCCCCCCCCCCCCTCCGAAGCCCGCGTCAGGGGGGCAATTGCCAATGTCCTGACGTACATAGGATTTTTTTTCAACTTTTAACAAAAACAAGCTATCAAACTTCAAAAGTCAATGATATGCACTGCTACTAATTAAAAAAATAAATAAATTGAACAATTAAAAATTGAAATACAGAGAAAGCGACAAAGATGCATTCCCCTTGATACACGAGCTGATACTTATCCTTGGCACATATCCTGTGACCAATGTAAGTGCCGAGAAGTCGTTTTCGTCTTAAAACTTATTTAAGATCCACAATGACCGAAAACCGCCTTCTTGGTCTTGCATTGATGCACATCCATTGGCAAATCCCAATTAACGTAAATAACGTTATAGATACCTAATAAAGTTTGCCAAAACTGGCCGAAAAACACTAGAATTCACTGTTTAACCTCAGGAGGTTAAATCAGTCCGCCCCGCGTGCCAAGCTCCAAGGGGAACAACGACCGGTGCCATCAAGCACCACAGGGTGCCAAAAATACACAAAATATTTTCCGCACCTGCATCATAGTTATTGGTCAAAAATTTCGCGCTCGTTACGCTCGCGTTTTCATATATATATATATATGTAGGGTTGAATGTGTAAAGGCTTTATGAATGAGGAAGACTGAGTGATAGAAGAATGAATCAAACAGGATGAATGGGCTGTGATGTACTTTTGTTTTACAAATAATAGAATAATGGCGTAGGAGAAAATTGCTAAGACTAATTTGTTAAAATAAAGTGTTTAAACGGTTAATAAACGGTAGAAACTTAATCTGGGCTTGTTTTTAAACTCTACATTTGGGGGCTCGTCCGGGATCTATATTTATAAAAGACGAACGACGGATCGGCGCATGAGTGACGAGGCGGTCATTGCGTGCGGCGTGAATTAAACGACGACGAAGACGGTTTTCGCATTAGCGAAAACAACAACGACGGGTTCTGTTCTGAGTGGCGTGAACCAAGAAGACGAAGAAGGGAAGATGTCAGGCGAATCAGATGACGAGTATCAGGAAGCAACGGTGGTGGCGGCTTTTAACAATATGATGTACGTGGACGACGTCATACTGAAATTCAACGGTCAGGACGATGCGTACTCAATTTCGAAATTTATTCAAGATATAGATGACAATGCGGGCGTATATAAATGGACGGAGATACAAAAACTCATTGTTGCGAGACGTAGCCTGACGGACACGGCAGCATTGTGGCTTAAAGCTGAGCGCCCGTATAAGTCCTGGAAGGCCTTGAAACAAGCTTTATACAAGGAGTTTCCGGATACTCTTGATAGTAAGACGGTGCATGAAATCATGACAGCTAGGAAAAAGAAGAAGGACGAAAATTGCCTTGATTACCTACTTATTATGCGGGAGTTGGGTTAGCGAGGTAAGCTGCCGGATTACGTCGCTATTAAGTACATCGTAGATGGGATTCAGGATGTAGAAACAAATAAAATGATGCTGTACGGAGTTACTACATATTCCGACTTGAAAGGAAAACTACGAGACTATTAAGGAGAAAATGAAACCTATGCAGCCCTCACGGTGTAACGAGACGAGAAATCGTCAGAGGTCAGCCGATAATGTACCTAATAAAAAGTGCTACAGCTGTGGGGAGAGCAGTCATTTATCTAATGGATGCCCACACAAGCAACAAGGTGTAAAATGCTTTAGATGTAACCAGTTTGGGCACATTTCGTCGCAGTGTTCATCAAGAGCGGTGCCTAATCATAATCATAACAAAATTGAAAATAACAAATGGCCGAGACAGCAAATGTGTATTCACACGAACGAATTGAATGAATTAAATCAACAAGGAATGAACCAAATGTGCGGATGCGGTCACGCGAGTGGATGTTCATCACGAAGTGAGCGGAACGAAACGAGCGGCGACCAATGCGGAGACCGGCAAGTGAATGAATGCAGCTTTATGTCAGATCACGATCGTGGCAACTACAACTACAACATGGCGGACACGGCAAACGCAATGAATGTCAATCTCAATGAAAATAAAGATTATAAAGAAGTCGGGTCAAGTCGAAAACCTATGAAGACAATAAAAGTGTTCGGTGAAAATATAAATTCGCTGGTTGATTCTGGGAGTGACCTAAATTTAATCTCGGAGGACTGTTACTCGTCATTGCGTGTACCGGAGTTTGTTCGAAACGAAATATTGCTGACAGGTTTTGGGGCCGCGCGTGTTAAATCGCTGGGTTATGTGTCTACGAACATAGTGATTGACGAGGAGTGTTATCAAAACGTCACATTTCATGTGGTGCCTAAGGATGTTATGCCGTTTGCTATTATTTTAGGGCATGACTTTCTGCGCAACGTAACTTTGGTAATGGATGGCAATCGTGTGCTCTTGCTGAAACCTGACAAAAGTTGGTTTCGTTATTTTATGTGTGGCATGGGGGTGTCTTCTGCTGTTGTAGGTTTTATAGATGAACCGGACTTGAGGAAAGAGGTGGAGCGATTGGTGGACACCTACCGGCCGGAAAAGATGCGTGAAGCTCCGATTGAGTTACGTATATTCGTGAAAGATGATATTCCCGTGGCGCAGCGACCGCGGCGCTTAGCCATCGTAGAATAAAAGGAGGTGGAGCGGCAGATTAAGCAGTGGCTGGAGGACGGAGTTATACGGGTGAGTCATTCAGAATATGCAAGCCCTATTGTCGGCGCGTGTTGAGCGCGCGCGAGGCGGGCCAGCACGTCGCGCTGCTGTGCTGCGACCTCTCGCGCGCGTTCGACACCGCCGACCACCAACTTATTGCTGATAAACTTATGTTCTACGGTATACGTGGCCCAGTCCTGTCCTTGCTGACATCTTTTATGTCTGACCGTTCCCAGACAGTTTTCGGCGACAAAGGGCGGATCAAATCGTCAGAGATGATCAACACGATGGGCGTACCACAGGGCTCATGCCTGTCGAATACTCTTTTTAGTTTGCTGCTCAATGATCTGCCCAGCGCCATAAAACAAGCGGAGATTTACATGTACGCCGATGACGTCGCTGCCGTGGTGACTGCGCCGACATCGTGTGAGCTGGAGCAAAAGTTGAATTCCGTAGTTCGACAACTCGAGTGGTGGTTTCGATTAAACGGTCTAGCGTTAAACAGAGAAAAAACTCTGTTTCTATCATTTCAGCTGAATGGGACGACACCGCCACCATGTAAAGTAACTGTCGAACAAACCGCTTTACAGATGGTTCAATCGACAAAACTACTGGGATTCCAAATCGACAGCAGTCTTACTTGGGAGTACCACATTGACGAAATCTGTTCCAAGTTGGGCCGGGCCTGCTTTGCACTCCGTCGGCTCGCTGGCACCGCATCTCGCAGTGTAGTATTGTCATGCTATTTCGCGACCGTCCACAGCCTCATCACGTACGGGGTGGAGCTGTGGGCGCGAGCGGCGGACGCCGAGCGAGCCTTCAGAATGCAAAAACGCGCCGTACGCGCTATTGTGGCGTACCCGACGATGAGTCATGCAGAGAGCTATTTAAGATGTTAAATATTATGCCTCTTCCCTGCGAACTCATCTACCAGGTCGCCCTTTTCACACACAACAACTTGGACGCATTTCGGCAGCGAGGTATCAACACATCCCATATGATGCGCAGCAATAAACTCGCCCACCTCCTCGTCACGCCCTCACACAAGCTGCGTAAGTCGGAGAGGTCGGTCTATATCATGGGGCCGTCAGTATATAATAGGCTACCGGACACTATTACAAAAGATGCAACTTCCATAGTGGTATTTAGGTTAAGATTGCGTAAATGGCTCCTTGACCATACATTTTACTCTATACATGAGTTCTATGAGCTCCCCATTCAATGAGTTTATACTTAAGTATATATACATTATAATACTTCTAGTCAAATAGCAATTAGCAACTAAAAAACTGTATTTAATCAAAAAGTTAATGAAATGTAAATGATTGCAATTAATTTAATGAATTGAATGTGTATATAATGGATATAATGTACCGATGTTTTAGTAGGTACTTACCCCTGACATGTAACTTGGCGTTATTAATAAAGTATTTGTATTTGTATTTGTATTAGTTAAAAAAAGATGGTAGCAGTAGGATTTGTGTAGATTACTGACGTCTTAATGAGAAAATTGTGAAGGATGAATTGATGAATTCCCATTGCCGATCATAGAAGATCATATTGATAAATTAGTTAATGCTAAAGTCTTTAGTACTTTAGACTTAAAGAATGGGTACTTCCATCTGAGTGTGCACGAGGATTCAGTTAAATATACCAGTTTTGTGACTCATAACGGTCAGTTTGAGTTCCTCAAGGCTCCGTTCGGAATCTCGATATGTCCAAAGGTTTTTACCCGGTTTATCACAATGATTTTTCGTGATTTGATTGAACAGAGGCACATTCTTGTGTTTATTGATGATATACTTAAAATTTCAGAAAGTGAAGTCCAGGCTCTTGAGCGACTAAAGGAAGTGTTGGAGCGAGCATCACAATATGGACTGGATATAAATTGGCAAAAATGTCGACTTATACAAAAGAGTGTGGAGTATCTAGGTCATGTTGTTGAGAATGGAACGGTGAGACCCTCTCCAGATAAAACAGAAGCTGTAGTGAGGTATCCACAACCTACAACATTAAAGCAATTGCACAGCTTCATCGGGCTCACATCATACTTTAGAAAATTTATACAGAATTATGCTTATATAGCTAGACCACTAACAGAGCTATTGAAAATGAATATGCCTTTTGTGTTTGATGGCTCGCATAAGGAAGCATTTGAAGAGCTAAAGTTGTGACTAACAAGCAAGCCTGTGCTGAACATATATAACCCGGAGCTGGAAACCGAGCTACATACTGATGCTTTACTAGTGGCTTACGCCGCTATGCTTATGCAGCGAAGCACTGAAGATGGTCAACTGCATCCTGTTCATTACATGAGCAAGAAAACTGCAGATCCAGAGAAAAAGTATACTAGCTATGAACTTGAGGCGTTGGCTATAATAGAGGGGCTCAAGAAGTTCAGACCATACTTGCTGGGTATATGTTTTAAGATAATCACCGATTGTCAAGCTTTTGAGATGACATTACAGAAAAAGGACTTGTCTACTCGTGTGGCTAGATGGGTGTTGGCTCTGAGTGAGTTTACATATAAAATGGAACACCGGACTGGATCACTAATGCGGCATGTAGATGCACTGAGTCGTGCCCCTCATGTTGGGTTGGTTACTCGTGAATTACATGAGCAGATAAGAAGGGCTCAGGGGTCTGATGAAGGGTTAGTGGCCATCTGTGAAATTCTTAAGGACAGACCATATCTTGACTACTATGTTGATAGCGGGGTATTGTATAAAGGCTTGAAGCTTGTGATACCCAAAGGAATGGAAATGGACGTCATAAAAAGGGTGCATGCTAATGGCCATTTTGGTAAGAAGAAAATGATGGAAGCAATATCTAACGACTATCACATCTCAGACTTGGCTAAGAAAATTGATGAGTTTATTGTAACATGCATCCCATGCTTGCTGGCTACTAATAAGGCAGAGAAGCAGGAAGGATTCCTAAATTGTGTGGAGAAGGATATCATTCCAATGTACACACTACACTGTAATCATATTGGGCCACTATCAGAGACGAAAAAGCAATACAATTATATACTCACGATGGTAGATGGATTCACCAAATTTGTCTGGATATATCCTACCAAAGGAACGACAGCAAAGGAAACCTTAGACAAGTTGCGCATTGATCAGCAAGCATATGGTAACCCTGCTAGGATCATTAGTGACAAAGGAGCCGCATTTACCAGCAATGATTTTAAAGAATATTGTGATAAGGAAGGAATACAACATGTTACTATTACCACAGGTGTTGCGAGGGGAAATGGCCAAGTTGAACGGATTCATCGAACAATTGTTTCAGTATTGACTAAGCTGTGCGTTTCTGATCCTACGCAATGGTACAAGCATGTTGGCAGCTTGCAGATTGCACTGAATAGTACTATAATAGGGGTTAGTAGTAGCTCAGTGGTACGGTTGAGGGTCCTAGGAGAAGGGTTTAGATATCTGGAAGGAAATACGCAATCCACATACGAATTATAATGTAATCATACTATATCCGAATACATTCACATTCAATTGTAATCTAATTAAAATAACACATCAGCTGTGACTCCGAGCGAGTCCCAGGCCAGAGACCTTGGAAAACCATTTGTTTCCAGCAGAATGCCGCTTTGACAGGCATTCCAGAATATATTCAAATACGAATATGTTACTTTATGGTTCTAGACCAAACATGGCCAGCCTCATACAGTAACAACCTCTACATTCTCCCTCCTCCTCGGGATGAAGAATGTAGGCAAAGACCTGCCTAACCCTATAGACTAACTAGGTCTTGAAGCAAGTGCCAATAAGAACAGGTATCAACACGGGTTGAAAGCTGAACCAGCAAGCAGTTTGTTTCAAAAATAAGTCGTAATCACCATGATCGGAGACCAAACAAACATATCGAGAATAATTTATTATCATTCGCGCCTATCCGATGACAACAACGCAGGATGATGGTGCTGAGGCCCATGAGTGCCTCCTCGCCCTCTGCTGATGGAGTACAGCGAGTGCCCATCACTGCGAAGTGGTCTTCCTTTTTTCAAACTGCCTGGCTTTCTTTTTTCTATACTGCTTAGCTGGTCACCCTTCTCCCCTGGTTGGCAAGATTGCTTCAGAGTCATCACAGCATACAGCATACTCGTTCGCATGAAATTGGATAAAACAATATTAGTTTACACTAGGAAGCAGTCACACAAAATTAATGCTTCTAGAAAATGTTACTAAGTTTCAATTACTATAGATTATCATGAAAATATTTACAAGTCCAAGTTGTATTCATTTTAATTAAATTATATTAACATTACAATGTTGTTTTATTACTAATTGTATTTCAATATAAGTTCATGAACTTCTGTGAACAATTGGAATGAGTTTTAGTTTGCATAGTCATTGCAAAGTACAACTCAATATTGTTATTTTTATAATTATCATAAAATAACTATTATTACTAACCTATCATTAATGAATATGATAATAATGTCCTAACTATTTATATACACCCATTATATTACAATATTTAATACATTTACCATAGCAGTGGTGTATATCTATAAATGATTATGGTATCGCTAAACGATTATTATATTTTTTTAACCTATTTACATGTACTAGTGTTCTAGTTATTCTGCCTTTTAGAGAAACACGTTTAATTAAATAGTTAACACTGCCAACTCTGCGTTCCACTATAAAAGGGCCTTTAAACATTCGACATAGTTTAATGCTTCGGCTAGTAATTCTTTTAGGAACATACAACATAACTAAATCATTTGGTGAAAATTCCAGAAGTTTAGCTTTTCTATCATAATAAAGCTTTTGTTTTGCTTGCGCACACTTAATTCTGGACAACACCGACTTGGTCACAGAGGCTATAGTGTTAACTCTTTCTGTCAATGTCTGAGGTGGATTCAGTTGCTTGGTATTCAGCTGTAAATCACACTTAAGCAATGGTTCTCTGCCATGTAATACAAAATAAGGTGACTCACGCGTGGTTGTTTGAGCACTGCAGTTCAACGCAAATGTCACTGGCAAGACATATGTACACCAATTTTTAAGACCGGTCATTGTGGCACTCTTTGGGGGAGGCCTATGTCCAGAATTCATATCCAGGTCTGCAAAATATTGTGCTCCTTCCAAGCATGCTAATAGATCATCTACTCTTGGTATGGGATAGGAATCTGCTTTTATCTTTTTGTTTAACGCTCGATAATCCACACAAAATCTAGGCGTACCGTCTGGCTTTTCGACGATGACGATCGGTGATGCATAAGGACTTCGTGACTCTTCTATGACATCATTTCGTAACATTTCTTCGATTTGTTGCTCAATTATTTCCCTTTGCTTCTCGGAGACTCTATACGGGGCGCGATGCACTGGTACCTCATCCTCGGTCACGATATCTATTGGATAGCCGGTATACGATCCAAGTTGCGCATTGTTGAATGCAAACCTATTTTCATATTTATTTAATAAATCATTCAACTGACTTTGTTGACATTCTAACAATTCTTGACATACGTCAAAGCTTTGTTCATCTTTGAACGTATACATTAGTGAGTCGCCTTTTTGTTCAACCATTTGCGTGAAAAACAATAAATCCTTCTTTGTTATTGACAACATACGTACATCGTTTTGGTTGTCACTTGAAATACTGTCATTTGACACTTCTTTGTTTACCTTTGATGAATTTTCCTTTTCCAGATCTGCAATCTGCATTTTGTTTAACAACGGCGTTATAAAATGCTTCTTCAACACCAACCTCATGTTGCTATAATCCACCATAGCCTCATTTATTTTCAAAATATCATCGCCAATGATAGCTAAACTTCGAGAAATATCTAAAACAACAAATCTATGGGAAACACACAAATCCGCTATAACTAAATTAATATTCACATATCCTAACGATTGTACAATCTCAGCGCCTACCGTACGCAGTGGCAATTTCGTGCTATCGGAATAAGATAGACCTAGAGATTTAAATAAAGGCAGCGAGATACACGACATGGAAGCACCTGTATCCACTATTCCTAACACGTCTTTATTTATAATTTTACACTTCACACAAGGAATTGTATTAAATAATGATTTGTCGGAGCCCTGTAACCCCTGCAACACTGCGCTCCGATCATTCAGCTGGTTCGCGTTTGGGTGACACGTTTGTTGTTGCTGATTTCTGCTCGTACTCGCTCCATCATTCGCTCCACTTCTCGTTGACTGTTGCCGCGTCGGAGTATACTGGTTATACCGATAATTATACCGAGGTGGCTGCTGTGGGCGTTGTCTGAAATGATATGGTGCTGCGCCCGGCGTGCGTTCATAATTATCCTGCCTAAATACAGTCACTGGTGTCACAGGCACAGGTGTATTATACTGTGACTGAGGAGTATGTTGAACATTTGATTGTGGGCTATAAACAGGCTCAGTCGATGGAATACTGTATGAACTAGCGACAGGTGAGCTGTTGGGCACATTCAGATCTAATAAAGGCAGGTTCACTGAGGAAGTGTCTGTATTATCACTGTATATCTCCATGCTTTGCCAAATCGTATTCTTAAGATCATTCTTGGTCTGAAAGATCACTGGTGCAAACCACGGCTTGTATTTATCCATTACAGACTTCATATAATGCTGAATAAAGGGTTTGTCTGTAATATTAGCTTTGCTAGCTAAAGCGCTGAGAGCATAAAAATATTCCAGCGGCGATTCAGTTTCATGCTGTTTGCGGTAATAAAAACTCTGCACAAAATCTTCTCTCGACGGAAATTCTGCTTTAAGCTTTGCTACAACATCGTCATACGTGGTAAACGATGAAAATTGGGCTTTATAGAACGACAAGGCAGGGCCTTCTAAATAAGCAGCCAACGCATACTTTTTCTGCTCATCAGTCCACGTTTTAATATTAGACACAATGTTAAAGTCAATTATAAAATCCTCGATGTTCGTTAATCCATTGAATTTCGATGCTGCCATGATTAAATCGGTCTTCTGCACAGAATGTCAATGTATTTCACGGCGTTACCTTTAATTATTGTTTTCACTCACTCACGATATCCGTCTTTCGTCAACTTCCTTATAATATCGTGCTGTTACGAATTATATATATCCAAACACCGTGTCTTGACTGTGTGACTTCCTGGTCACATTCTTCTCCCCTCTTTCTTCAAATCTGCACCTCCACCAAGTATAATAGGGGTTAGTAGTAGCTCAGTGGTACGGTTGAGGGTCCTAGGAGAAGGGTTTAGATATCTGGAAGGAAATACGCAATCCACATACGAATTATAATGTAATCATACTATATCCGAATACATTCACATTCAATTGTAATCTAATTAAAATAACACATCAGCTGTGACTCCGAGCGAGTCCCAGGCCAGAGACCTTGGAAAACCATTTGTTTCCAGCAGAATGCTGCTTTGACAGGCATTCCAGAATATATTCAAATACGAATATGTTACTTTATGGTTCTAGACCAAACATGGCCAGCCTCATACAGTAACAACCTCTACAGTACATACCAAAGAAGCATCAACATGACTCCCTTTGAGCTTATGCTAGGCACCAAGATGAGAACTAAAGATGACACAACTTTGCATGATCTGCTACTGCAGGAAGACCGAAATACTTACATGGAAAACAGAGATCAAATGAGGCTGTCAGCTAAAGTACAAATTTTGAAAGTGCAAGAGGAGAATAGACGCACATTTAATCAAAAGCGTAGAAGCCTAGTGTTTAGTATAAAGTAGGAGATTTGGTAGCTATCAAGAGGACGCAGTATGGGGTCTGCCTGAAGTTGAAACCCAGATTTCTGGGGACGTACAGGAATGTCGCAGTGAACGGAAACGACCGTTATGATGTCGAAAAGGTAAATGCTTCTATTGTGGGACCCAATCGCACCTCATCGGCGGCAGATTTCATGAAGCCATGGCCTAGATTCACGTAAGTCAATTTCCATTGTTGAAAGTTAAAATTATTGGTCTACTTTGTCGGGTTCCTGTCAGGAGTCCGTGGTTGCCATACCAGTCCTATTGTTGCTTACGAATTTATATACTAATTTTGATCATTAACTTTGTTTAAAATAGGAATTTAATATTTTCTGTTTCATAGTAGAAGTTTAAGGCAATTTAGTTGTGTGTTCAATTATGCGCTAAACTTTGAGCTAACCACATAATGAAGTATATTGTCAGTAAGGCCAAGCGGTTAAGGCCAAATGTTTTTGTTGAAGTGCATTGTCAGTACAGCCGAGCGGTTAAGTCATAGTCATAGTCATAGTCATTTATTTGATAAAATAAATTTACAGGTCAAAACAATAGTAATAATCACAATATATAGTATAGACAAAAATACAATTAGTATGTCCCTTGTAGGGAAAAAAATAATTATATAAATAGTGAAAGTCGTAAAAAACACAATCGTAAACAATTAAGTAGATTAACCTAATTCCTTGTACATTATGTACTCATCGTACTTGTAGAACGGGCGCTCAATAAGCCAGTTTTTTAAACGTCTTTTAAAACTATGCAAGCTTGGGGCTTCAGTTACAACCTTTGGTAATTTGTTGTATACCGTGGGGCCCATAACATGTGTAAGCTTGGACGACTTGCTCAACTTGCGGCTTATACCTATAAGTTTGTCGGCATTTCGAGTTTTGTACTCGTGTACCATGGCATTTGTTTTAAAGGACGTAAGGTGTTCACGCACGTACACAGCCACTTGCATAATTAGCAATGCTGGTAAAGTTAGTATGCCCAGTTTTATAAAAAGTTCCTTCGCCGGAGTATCTAGCGGCACTCGTGCGATGGTTCTTATGGCACGTTTCTGGAGCCGGAAGACTCTCTCCCACTCGGCACAGCGTCCCCAGAGATCCACTCCGTACTGTATTAGTGAGTGGACAGTAGCGAAATAGCAAGTACGTGCGACGTCTGGAGTTACAGTTTTTACAACTCGGCTTAGGGCAAAGCAAGCACTAGCTACTTTGCCGCAAAGTTTGTCAACATGCCGGTCCCATTTCAGTCCCGTGTCAATCTCAAATCCCAAGAAGGTTGTGCTGGTGGTCTGATTTAGTACTGCTCCGTGGATTTGAACAGCAAGCGGTGCCATGTGACGACCTGATAAATTAAAATGAATGTAATGTGTCTTTTTGAGATTGAGAGCCAAGCCATTGATGTTGAACCACTGGGCAAGCTGCGCTGCTGTCTCGTTCAACGCCTTCTCGACGCTATCTACAGTCGGAGCGGTTATAATCGCAGCGACGTCGTCAGCGTACATCAGAACCTCGCCGGCTTTTATAGCGTCTGGTAGGTCATTTAGGAGTAACGAGAAAAGCAAGTTTGAGACTGATGACCCTTGCGCAACGCCCATTTGTGCCCCCAATGGATCCGATCTTGTTTTCCCACCTTCGCCAACCACAACCTGTGTCCTATTTTGGAGTAGGCTCGTGAAAAGGGACAACGATGTGCCGTGGATGCCGTAATGGGACAACTTACCTTCAAGGACCGCATGGTCGGCTACATCGAAGGCCTTTGAGAGGTCGCAGCACAAGATTACAACCTGCTTCTGAGACTCTCTGGCAGCTAAGATGCGCCGAACCATTTCACGGGACAGAGATGTGGTAGATCGGCCCGCACGGTACGCGTACTGTCTGTCAGACAAACTATTCGTCAAAGTCAGGAAGCGAGTTAAACGAGTGCTTAGACCATTTTCGAATATTTTTGCAATCGCTGGGATGATTGAAACTGGTCTATAGCCATCCATATCTCCTCTGCTACCTTTTCCTTTGAAAATAGGGGCAACCTTACTAATTTTTAGTGGATTGGGGTATGTGCCCTCTTGTATGCAGCGATTGAAGAGCTCTGCCATCGCATATGCTAGTGGAATTGGCGCTAGCCTTACTAGTTTCATGCTTACGCCGTAGACGTCTTTCGCTGCTTTAGGTGGGATGCATGACACTATCAGGCGGTGTACCTCATCCGCTGTAAAAGGGCAGAGTGTAAACAAGCACTCCACGGCGGGCCGAGCATCGCGCAGCTGGCACAGGGCGCTGGCGACGTCGGCGCGCGGTGTCCCGCACGCCGCCGCGGCACCCAGGAACCTACAATTCATTGCGTCCAATGCATTTTTCTTACTTTCAAATTTTGACCCATCATTTTTTAGAATAACGTCTGTCACATCTAATACAGGGCTATTATTTTTCCCCCGTTCCTTATTTATCACATTCCACATGGCTTTAGAAGTATTAGTACTGGATTTAATTATTTTATTGTAGTGACTACTTTTATTGATTTTAATTAAATTATCATAATGGATCGTCATGTCATGTATAATTTTATTAACTGAATCATTTGGGTGAGTATAATTGAATTGTATAATGTCGAATAATAAAGACTTAAATAATTTTACATCTGTGTTAACCCAAGATGAGTCCTGCCTACTACCTATTGTTCTTTTGCGCAGTGGAAAACAGATGTCTAATTTACCTACTATTATATTAATAATGGAGGTCGCAAGTTCCATTGCGCCCGAGTTTTTTGCTAGTATGTTGTCCCAATCGACACTATATACAGCCGAAGTAAAGTTTGCCTTATTCATCTCGGAGAAACACCTGGCATATGTATGGTAGTTACTGACGTTAGTTTTCTTACATAATCGTACTTCTCCTTTGATAGCGAGGTGATCACTCAGATTGGTAGTTACCGGTACCGCTGTGACTGAACCTATGGGTAGATTTGAGTACAAGTGGTCTAAACAAGTAGCTGTCGTGGCGGTAATTCGTGTAGGAAAATCCACCACATTTTCTAATCCATGAGATCGTATTATATCAGACCATTTTTTTAAGTCCGCACTACCTACGCCTAAGCAATTTACGTTAAAATCGCCCAAGATTATGCACTGCAATTATAATTCGCTTATTTTATTGAGCACTCGTTCGAAGATAGCAAGAAAATCATTTATACCAATTAGATTTGTTCTATATATGCAAACTATAGATATATGGAGATCTATAAGATCAATCGCTGAGATTTCACAAAACCTTTCTACAGATAAATGTACTAGGTCTAAGTTTTCTATGCATTTCACACAATCACGCGCGTATATACACGAACCGCCATGCAATGTACTACTCCTACAATAACACGAAACGAGTTTATAGCCGTCTAACTGTACACACTTCAAATTCTCTAATTGTAGCCAGTGTTCGGTGATTCCCAGGATGTCACACCTCAGTTCGTCCCGTAGAAGCACTTCCAGGCGAAGTGTTTTGTTCCCCAGTGCGGCAATATTTTGGTGGCATACTGTTATTGTTTCGTCCTCATTCAAATTGCTTGTAGTCCGCACCCTGTTATGTTTACGACTGCTCGGTGCAGCCGGGGTCGGGTGTGCGCCCGCGCAGTCCGGGTGGGGCGCGAGTGTCGGCGGGTCGCGCGCCACGCGTCCCACCAGTTCGGCGTCGAAACCACTCCGATATTTTTACACCGGTAGCTCTAGTATAAGTTTTTTCGAAACATTAACTAATTCGAACGCGTTTGCGTTTTGTCTCAAAATGTATGAAAACGCTCTCACCGAGTTTGAAATACGCGCGTTCATTGGTTAGCAACAAATGTTATACTCGCTGTTTTAGTTTCCACTAGTGACCACCAGAGGCGCTGTTCACGTTTTCATACCACTTTCATAAATTTTGAGACAAAACGCAAACGCGTTCGAATTAGTTAATGTTTCGAAAAAACTTATACTAGAGCTACGGGTGGCCAAGAAGTTGGTGTGTATACGAGCTCTTGCAGACTCTCCGGAAAACCAATAATAAAAGAAGCATGCTTATCAGTTTGAATGTCACGTTTTTCAACAGTAATTTCTTTCATTGGTAATCGTTCGCTTAAATACTTAGTTACATTTTGTGTGGTAGTTTCCGGCCTAAATGACCAAGCTTGCACATACTTTCGACGCTCCACTGTTTGAAGGTCGTCGTCTTTTTTTCCCGCGCCAGTAATTATTGGCCGAGGTTTATTGTTTCTCTTATAAGTGACTTGGTTCCATTTATTAGGATTAGTATCGTCATCGTTGGCGTTATCTATGACATTTGAAGGAGCTGGAGTGTCAACCGTACTAATACGCTTAGGCTCAGGCTCAGTGGACTCATCGTCTATCACAGTTGTTGGGGTCGGAGTTGAGATCGCTGACACTGTGGCCACACCCTGTTGTATAGGCTCGGTCTCAGCGTTCGGTTTAGTCGCCGTCGCCGATCGGCTTACCTCGGGTGGTATCGGTCGAGCTCCGACGTCGGCAGTCACTAATCCGCCAGCGGCTTTCGCGGTTGGTTTTTTCGCATCGGTTGTTGCTGCTGATCTCAGTCTCGCTTGACGGATGGGGCGCTGCAGCGCTGCCGGAGATATAGTACTAGAGATTGACTTACGTGTCTTTGTCGACGTACCTTCTAAATGATTTTTAAGTTGATTTATTATTTCACTCTGGTCCGTAATTATGAGATTTTGCTCACTTATCTTCGCCTCCAGCGCAGTACTTCTGTCAACTAATGACATTATTGTCCTATGCAACTCGCGAATAGCACCATCCAGCGCTTTTTGCGCCATCCTTAATATTTTATTTCGATTGAGCGCCCGGGAGCAATGTAACGTGTAGGGCTGTCAACTACCCACACCACCACCACACCATTAAGTCCAAATGTGTTTGTTTATTGAAGTACATTGTCAGTAAGGCCAAGCAGTTAAGGCCAAGTATGTTTTGTTTTGGGTAGTAGTAGTATATTGCATTTAGTTATTTAATGTTCTGTTAATGTGTTACGAATATGCTGAACAGTCCCGGCCACTGTCATATTATTCATCTTTTAAGTCTTAGGGTGTTTCTATTTTTGTTTCTCTAAGAGTACTAGGCACTTTCATTTGGTACCATGCCAGAGGCCGGCATGGTGGTAGGTTGGCCGAGTGTGCCGCTCTCCTAGCACGTTTCCCGCCGCTGGACATCCTGGCAGAAATGGATACCCAAGTCTATAATGCCTTGCGCGCAGAAGATAGAGGCGCTGCGGCGATGGAAATGAAGGCATTACGAGAGAGGGCCCATGAACAGGCCATCATTTGCTGGCGTGAGCGACTGGAAGAACCCCGAAGCGTAAGGCAGCGGGTAGTCGCCGCAATCCTGCCGCATTTTCACCAGTGGCTGGAGCGGAAGAGTCGAGTGACATATAGGCTTACTCAGGTACTCACCGGACATGGCTGCTTCGGTGAGTACCTTCACAGAATCGGTAAAGAACAGTCAGCAAGATGTCACCACTGCTGTTCTAACCTGGACTCTGCGCAGCACACGCTCGAGGAATGTCCAGCGTAGCAGTCCGAGCAGCAGGTCCTGGTGCAAGAAGTGGGGCAAGATCTCTCCCCACCTGCTCTTATAGCGGCAATGTTGAGCAGAAGCTCCGCCTGGGATGCAGCTGTCACCTTTTGTGAGACTGTCATGGTCCAGAAGGAGACCACAGAGCGAGAAAGGGAGCGTAATGACCCTGCTCGGAGGAGGAGGCGGCGACGATAACATGTCGCCGTTGCGCCCTGTAGCCCGGGCCTAAGAATACGGCTACGGTATCCTCTGCCTGTCGTAGAAGGCGACTAAAAGAGGGTCCTCGGGGCCGAAGACGGTCGTTGTTGGGGGCTGCGATCGTCCATAAAAACATGGCGGGACCCGTAGGTGGACTCTAGGGCGGCGCTGGAGAGTTCCATGGGAGAGCCCAGAGCCGTCCGAAATGGGTTGAGGAGGACAATCGGGGGGTTTTTAGTCGGTGCAAGTCCGACATAACCTGCGCACTGCCCCCGCGGTGCGGGGGTATCCATAAAGGATTCCCCCCCCCCTACAAAAAAAAAAAAGGTTGGCTGAGTGTAGGGTTGAATGTGTAAAGGCTTTATGAATGAGGAAGACTGAGTGATAGAAGAATGAATCAAACAGGATGAATGGGCTGTGATGTACTTTTGTTTTAGAAATAATAGTATTGGATCCGAAGTCTTTAAGACAGCCTTAAATAGCTCCACTGACAGCCGCCTGTCAGTTTGCGCGGCAATAGCTCGTTTTGACATTAGATTGACATCTCGATGTAAGCTTGGTTAGATGGTTAGGCGCGTTGATTCTTGCTTTCGTATCGATAAATTGTTAATTTAATGTAGAATCCTTGAATTTATGTAAAAACAGCGATTACAGTTTGTCATTCATTGATTTAGGCGTTTCATTGCCAAAAGAAGTGGGATACGTTTATCTAACTGTCCACAAAGTTGAGGTCAAACATGGCTACTCGCTTGTTTTTTGTAATGGCTGTTAATTGTTTCAAGTAATGAATCAATCGTATTCATAATCAGTAGAAATTTCATGTTTCGATACGTAAGCAACAATGACGATATGTAAGAAATGCAGTCGAATCAGATCTTGTAGAATTGCAAGGCGCTGCGCACTCGCCGGTATCATATTTAGCTGGAATTGTATTTTGCTGGTGTTGGGTTTGTATCTTAAACACGGCAGAATTGTCATAAAGAAATCGTGTTTGCAATTTTAAGCGGAGTTCCAACACCTCACGATCGAAGTCAATGCTGCATTGACACGAAATGACGTAGTAGCTACAAAGCTTTAAAAACTTGTGGAACAATTGGTTCCATGGTGATGTTTAGTGTTCACAGGTCAGATATTCATCGGAAAGGTGAAGTAAGAGCTGCCTTGCAACGGTGCGGTACACAAGCCCTACAGTATGCAGTTCCAAGTTTTAAATGCATGACATGTCATCGGGTATATAAATGTGGGAATCAGTGAAATGTTCATATACTGCGAGCGGCAAGTGTCTGTCTGTATCATGTGAGGATACTGCAGGCTTCTATTGTCATACAAGGGATAATGTACAAGCTGGTAACTATTTGCCCAAAGTCAGTGCTCTACTATACAAACAGAGACTGAGATGCACCTTACAACATAGGTACATAGAATTTGTGATCTATGGTCCAAATCATGGACGCCGATGGATTTAGTAAGTAACGGCCTAGAACATGAATGCTAAGTTGGATCGACACATCTCATGTTAAGTTGCAATGTAAATGTTAGGGCTGTGCACTGCAACATTACTTCTTTAGTAAGTATGCAAAGTGTATAGCTTAGTGCCACATACTGGGGCCCAGGTCCCTCATGGCAGCACGTCCCCAAACCCCCAGGGTCAAGGTGGGAGGACGTGCCGAGGACCCTCACAGCCGGCTGTGGGCAGCGGGGGGTTGGTGCGGAATGGGCTCGCAAGCGGACGGGGGGAGGGATGACAGGACCTGTGGTGTGCTCGGTGGAAGGGGAAGGGTGGACTGAAGGGAGCCTCGGGGTGTCACACAGGGACGCCCTTGAGGTGAACGGAAGACCGCACTGAACCGGATATGGAGGTGTAGGGGAAATGATGTGCGTTGTCAGCCCCGGAGGGTCACGAGCGACCTTCTAGGGGTGGACGGTAAACGCACTGATTCCTTACACAAACAAGCAACACAGGAGCTGTGATCTCATGCCTGCGAGCCTACTTCGCACAATCGCTGTTTTTAACGACTATGCGCAGGGGGGTGGCGCCACTGTGTAGGGGTAAATGTTACTGGGTGGTAGTAAGGGAGCACTGCTACCATTCCTACGATTTCTTCCCACAGATAAGTGATAACAATGGAGAACGCTAATGAAACCAAATATAAACCTACCGCGCAAGCGGAAAAGAAACTCGCGGGGGAGGTAGCGAGGAAGGGGGTTATGCCTCCGACCGAGCCGCCGAAGAAGAAAGAAGGTGGACCGAGCTCCTTGGGGCAAGGGGCACCGGGAGGAGAGAGGCAGGGGACCCCAGATGTCCAGCTACAGCTGGTGAACCTGTCACTGGAAGAGGAAGTGGAAGAAGTAGACGTGGAAGTGCTGCTCAGGACGCCGTCACCGAGGAAGCCCGAGGACCAGGGCTTCCGTCGGTATGAAAGCAAAGCGCAGAAACGGAAGGCAAAGATTGCGAGGAGGAAGGCTGCGCTTGCTGGGGGTGGGGATGGTCTCCCTGTTGTAATGTCCGGCGGGGAGGACAAACCCGGTCCCAGCAAGCGGGGCCAGAAAATAAAAAGGCAGGGTACCGATGAGGGGCAAGTGTCGGAGCGTCCTCCAGCGAAGCGCCAGAACATGGGCGGGGCAGCGGCAGAGGGACCGCGGAGCGTCGCCAAGGCGAACCGCGGTCTCGCTGTGACTGTGAGCCGAGAGGATGGCGTTCCGGTGGATGAGGCTCTGGCCAAGCTAATTAGGAGGAGGCTGACGCAGCTGATAGAGGTGGTCGTCCTGCAGATGGTGAAGGGGGAGCCGGGCCTAGTAGCCCCTAGGTTTGCTACGTCGGGTTTGGTGTCGGAAGGGTTCTTCCTGGTGACACCAAAAACGACGGAGACGAGGGAGTGGCTGCTAGGCCAGGACTTCGGAGAGCTGGGCGGCCACCGTATCATCGTGCGTAAGCTTGAGCAGTCTAGGGTGCAGGTCTGGATTCCGGGCGATACGGATACTGAGTACGTAAAGGAATTCCTTTACATTCAGAATCCGGATCGTCCGGAATTGAAGATCATGAACTGGAAGGCCGCAGGGAGGGAGTCACTAGAATTAGGGACTCGACTTACCTACGTGGTGCCAGAGGGGGTAGAGGAGAGCTGGGGGGAGGAACGCACGAAGGTGCTGGACTTCGCGGCGACCAGCGTAAGAGTTCGCATCCTCAGGGCGAATAACATAAATAAAAATAAACCCGAGGATCCGAAAGAAGCACCAGTAGGACCCGCACCTAAGTGGGAGGGCTCGGCACCGGATGTCATCCATAAGGACGAGAAGGAGAGTATGGATGACGGCGGTGATGAGCTCTCCGATTAGAGGGGCGGGAACAGAAACACTACACACATAAAATAACACTATGAACACACATAAGACACTCCACAAACAGACACACACAAAAACACACACAAACATATGCCAAGTAAACCTCCAACATTGCAAAGATGCCATGTCCGAGTTGGGGCAGTATGTTGTGAGGAATAAAGTAGAAATTGCGCTGCTACAAGAACCATATGCATGGAGGAATCAGGTGACAGGCCTGGGACATCTGGGGGGAGCTCTCCACTACGAAAGAAATGGTGAGCTACCTCCTAGAACATGCATATATGTGAGTAATACTATAAGAAATATGGGATGTGTCATGACCATATGTTACAGAGACCTGATTGTGGTGGAGACCTACCTCATCGACATGGAAGGGAGGAGACACAAGGTGGCGCTGGCATCCTGCTACCTGCCGGGAGACGGGGATGTGCCTACAAAGGAGCTGGAAGAGACGGTACTGAGATATAGAGGTAAGAGAATCCCACTTATTATTGGGTGTGATGCTAATTCGCATCACGAGGTGTGGGGAAGCTCAGACACCAATAGTAGAGGGGAATCATTATTAGAGTTTATTGCTAGTAACGATCTGGATATTATAAACGAAGGCAACACGCCCACGTTTGTGACCAGGAACAGAAGGGAGGTGCTTGATATAACCTTAGCATCAAAGGAACTGAGCGACAAGGTAACGGGATGGAGGGTGGATGAGGAGGACAGCATGTCTGACCACCGCAGACTACTCTTCAGAATTGACTACCGGACAGAGAAGATTAGGGTAAGAAATCCAAGGAATACAGATTGGGCGACGTACGAGAATGAATTAGAGAATCTGGTCAACCCAGGTGAGGAGTATGTGGATGTGCAGAGCTTAGAAATGGGAGCTGGCAAACTGAGAGAAAACATCATGGAAGCCTACAACAAGGCGTGTCCAGAGAGACAAATACAAACAGGCAAGGGGCAGCCATGGTGGAACAAAGAACTGGGCAAACTAAGGAAAAGAGTGCGCAAGGCGATGAGGGTAGCCCTGAAAAAGGGCGACACCCCCAGCTGGGATGCGTACAGAGGAATCAGGAATGAGTACACCCGACAGAGGGAGAAAGCCAGTCGGGATGGGTGGAGGAAGTTTACAGAAAAGATAAGCAGCTACTCCGAGGGGGCACGTGTGGTAAAACTGCTCGCAGGGGAACGAACGTGTCAGCTGGGTAGTCTAAGGGTGGAGGGAGAGCTAATCACGGACCCGGGGGAGATCCTGGATACAATGTTGGGATCACACTTCCCGGACTGTGAAACGGACGCAGCAACAGAAGAAGGAACAACGGACGGGAGACCAGACTGGGCGGCTGCGGGGGAGGTGGTGGAGGAAGAGAGAATGGAATGGGCGGTCAAATCCTTCGCACCCTTCAAGGCAGCCGGACCGGATGGAATACTTCCAGTACTGACTGATGCAGAGAGGGTTTAAATATATTAGAAATAATCTATTAAATCTATACAAAGCAAGCCTAGCACTAGGCTATATTCCAGGAGCATGGAGAGAGGTGAGGGTGGTATTCTTACCTAAACCAGGCAAGAAGACATACCAGGAGGTGAAATCATTTAGGAGCATAAGTCTATCGTCATTCATATTAAAGACATTAGAGAAAATGATAGATAAATCAATCAGAGAGAAAGTGGAATGCGGTGGAAATCCCCTTCATGGGAACCAATACATGGCAGGGAAGTCGACGGAAACCGCCCTACACAATCTAACAGTGAGGGTGGGGAGAGCGTTAGATACCAAACAATACGCGCTAGGTTGCTTCTTCGACGTGGAGGGAGCATTTGATAAGGCGACCTTTGCGGCGGTGGAGGGCAGTCTAAACAGAGAAGGCATTAGCCGAGCGGTAGCGAGATGGATAGGAAGAATGCTCAAGGATAGGGCCATTACGGCTGAACTTGGGGGGACCTCAAGAAGCATTAGTCCTAGAAGAGGATTTCCTCAGGGGGGGTGTCTATCACCTCTTATGTGGTGTCTGCTACTGGACTCATTGGTGAAGAAGGTCAACAGGGGCGGTGTGTATATGCAGGCCTACTCTGACGACGGAGTACTATTAGTGAGAGGGACAGTACTGAGCATCGTGAGAGACATCATGGAAAGAGGTCTCAAGCAGGTGCTGGGGTGGTGCAGAGAGAAAGGACTGGATCTAAATCCATCAAAGACAAAACTGGTGCTCTTTACCACCAAGAGGAAAAAGGGGGAGATGACACCAATAGAAATACAGGGTAAAGAGATAGAGATGGTGACAGAGGTGAAGTATCTAGGGGTGATACTGGATGGCACACTCAGATTTAAGAACCATATAAAGGAGCAATCTGCAAAGGCAATTAGAACACTGTACCAATGCAAGAGGGCAGTAGGAAGAAAGTGGGGGATGAGGCCAGAGATGATCCACTGGATCTATAAGGCGGTGATCCTACCCAGGGGTTATATGGAGCCGTGGTCTGGTGGCACAGGGCTCGTATTAAAGAATACCATAAGGAATTGAGCAAGGTGCAGAGACTGGCATGCCTCATGGTAACGGGAGCCATGAGAACGACCCCGACGCATGCAATGGAGATAATGCTGGGTATGAAGGACCTCAGGATTGAAGTGGAAAAGAGGGCCACGGAACAGTGGTACAGGATGAAGATATGTAAGGAATGGAGAGGAAGCTGTGTGGACAAGGGACATACACTTATTCAGAAGGAGGGGCTATTAAAGCTGGACATGCTAATGGCCAACAATGATCTAATAAAAAGGCAGGAGATTTTTGACAAGAAGCATAGAATACACATAGGGGAGAGAGACAACTGGAAGATTAAAGTCGAATATCCCATGGTCGTCTGCTTCACAGATGGATCAAGGAGGAAATCAACTAAGCTAGCGGGTGCGGGCATAGTCATACCCAAACTAGGTACAAGAGAGTCTGTAGCACTAGGCAGATACGCCAGTGTATTTCAGGCGGAAGTATATGCAATAATGAGATGCGTACAAACTTTAAAAGAGAGTGAACAGCAGACCGGAAGAGTAGTAATTTACACAGACAGTCAGGCGGCGCTAAAAGCACTAAACAAGGCAACAGTAACCTCCTCATTAGTGAGGGAATGTAAGAGAGACCTGAATGAGTTAGGGGAAAAGCGGGATGTAACGGTGGCATGGGTGCCGGGGCATCAAGGAGTAATAGGGAATGAGAAGGCAGATGAGCTGGCGAGGGAGGGGGCGGAACGGGAACTCATGGGTCCTGAACCGGCCCTTCCCTTCTCAGCAGAGGTAACGAAGGGGGTTATAGAGAGATTGGCCCTAAGGGAGGCAGACAGAGGATGGAAGGAGGAAACCGCATGTAGGCAGGCCAAGATGATGCTAGAAGTTTTTTCAGGGTACCTCCCCTACATGTAAAGTGGTGGTGCAATTTTTTTTTCTTCCAAACCCCATCGTGTGGGGTATCGTTGGATAGCTTTCAAAAATATTATAAGGTTTCTAAAAGCATTTTTTGATTAAAGAATAGGTTGGCGTGATATTAAGCTTTGAAGTGATAATTTTTGTTATGGTCAAGTGTCCCCCCCCCCTGCCAGCTAAACGGTGGCTACTAGGCATGTGAAAAAAATCATGGTAGTAGTATATACAATGAATTTAAAAGGAAAACTATCACAGCTAAGTAGACATTACTAGTTAACGAGTAATAGTCGAACTTCAGAAATGTACTTTGCAAAAGCAAACCTTCGTACAATTTCCATTGATACCTTAGATAATGTTGTTAATTCTGTCAAAAACATAGTAAATATAAGTTTGCGAACTTTTTAGTCCACATAATGTAACGGGTAGACGACTACGGAACCCTACCTTGCGCGTGGCCCGACACGCACTTGGCCGGTTTTTTGAAGTTGACATTTAGTAATTTGCATTTGTATGTGTCATTTTTAAATGCTATTCTGCATAATGCTATTTTGGACAACTCGTATGTTAATGATTGAACAATTGTAGCAAAATGGAGTTGTTTTAGCGAACTGAACACTTAGTGAGTTCATGAGTTGTAAATTGCAGACTGGTGGCCCTGTGATCTGTGATTTCACATGATTGCATAGTGTGGTGTGAATGAATAAAGGTCATCATCAAGGGCTTATTTGTTGATCTGCCTATTTGATGGACTTCTATGACTCATGGGAAATGATTATTAGGAAGAGATTTATTTGGCTTGATAAAAAGTAGCATTGGTTTAATTACTTGTGTTGTGTTTGTGTCTGTGTGTTACAGTGAAGCTTTTGCCTAGTGGACGTGGCAGTATGGGCTGGAGGCCTAGAAATGTTTATATGAGTCAGTGAAGGCCGAACGGGGCAAAAATAAGATAAAGCATAGCAGGAATGGCATTGCATTATGGTTTATGATGTACAACTATGTTTTACTAGAATTGTTGGACGGTAAGCGTAGTGTGCTCTTTTGGTTAGGTGGAGCCAAGATTTGTGAAAGGTAACTGACAAAAGCTTGATGGGACAAGCTAAAGGCACGGTGAAATTGGTGGGTATTAGTGAAGGCTTATGTCCAGCAGTAGACTAACAGACTGATGTTGTGACAATGATGTTCACTTTATTTTATGTGAATTGGTTTTAAAAAAAAGGGTCAATATATAATGGTTGTGTTCATGACTGTAATCATGATTTTGATTTGATTGTGTTTGCTCTGTGCAGTGATGGTTTACTGTGTGAAGAGGACGCAGCGAGCTGCGGCTGACATGCGGGTCCTATGGAGAGCCAGACAATCTGCTGTCGTGTACTGTCGAGTTGCTGCTGCTGCGGCGCAGTGCAGAGAAGAGTGGTGCCGGGGGTCATGCACTACCTTCTGGACCCTATCCTATGCTGTGAAGATGGAAGCGATGCCTTGAGGCATGCGCTACTTGCTGGAGCGGTCAGACGCTATGAGCTGCGGTTCATGAGCGGTTTCCAGTCTATGGTGATGTTGAGAGGATAGTGGTTAGTCATACGCTGCTTTCATTATTGCACCTGAGGGTTGTGATTCAGTTTATCATAAAACTAAATCCCCACTTTCTATTCTTTTGAGTCAGACACATTCTAGTTCCCCTCATAGTTTCTCTTAGGGTCTCCCTGTTATAGGACCATGGAAGTTAGCTCGATATACACTTACCGTTACCGACTGACTTACATTTCTTTTATGGTGAAACGAATCACGGCGGGGCGCTAATGATAGTAGATGTGTGTACAGGTTAGCAAGCTACTGGGATGCCTCTGCTGACGTTAACTTTGAGTAGTGAGAATAGATAGCAGGGTACTGAGGTGCCTTTCTTGACATTTACTTTGAGCAGGTTAGCGGGGTGCTGAGGTGCCTTTGCTAGCGTTTACGTTGAGCTGGTAAGCAGGGTACTGAGGTACCTCTGTTGACGTTTTACTCTGAGCTGACTGACATGCATGTCTCTGTCGATGATTTACTTTGAGCAGGTTGACACGCTAACTTTGGTGCCTCTGTCAACGTTTACATGGTGTGAGTTGACAAACACTTCTCGTGTATGCGGTTTAGCGGCTTGTTGTGACAGCTCTGTTAACGTTTTACATGGTGCTGGTTAACAAGCATTTTTCATGTATGCAGGTTAACATGTGGTTGCGATCCTTGTTAACAGAAGACGGGATGTGGGGACGCCTACTCCGTAGCAGACGGGAATGGAGGACGCTTCTACCCGTAGTGACGAAGTGGGAGCTACGGTTCTCATCTTTCGTCTGCAGACGGGTTCTGCCCGTGGTTGACCAAGTGGGAACTGGTGGTTCTTATCTTGTGTCTGCAGACGGGTCGTGAGGGTTGTTACCTCTGCCCGTACGCAGGAGTTGTGTATCCTGTTAAGGTCATGGCAATGCAAATGTAAATTTAAAGGTCGAATAGCGCTACTACTTGTATAGGAACTGATGAATGATCGCATGATGGTTGAGTGAATTATGATGTTACCAATTTATACTGTGGTTGTACTCATTCACGTCACGCCTCATCTTTTATGGATGACTAAGCTATGAAGACGATGGTAATGTGATGTTGAATGGAGAGGTTTGATCATTGTGAACGTTTGATTGAACGGCGATGGCAAATACGGTTGTATTGAACGAGTGATAGAATGGAGGTACAAAAAAAGGTTCCTCTTGTGCCTGTTGGTACGGAACCTTAGAAAAAGTTTTCAGATGATTGAGATTGAGAAAGTTGTTGCAGATACGAGACGTGTCTTGCTGCTGGTTCTCAGCAGGTCACCGAGCGCGAGCAACGAGCATCAGGGCTGGTGCCGGAGCTCGAGGGAGCTGTCGACCCTCCCGCGACGCACCTGTCTTCTGGCGCCGCGTGAGGACGGGCGTTGGTGATGAAGATCGGAAGACGCAGTCGAGGACGATGCAGCGTCAGGAACGGCCGTATTGGATCCGAAGTCTTTAAGACAGCCTTAAATAGCTCCACTGACAGCCGCCTGTCAGTTTGCGCGGCAATAGCTCGTTTTGACATTAGATTGACATCTCGATTTAAGCTTGGTTAGATGGTTAGGCGCGTTGATTCTTGCTTTCGTATCGATAAATTGTTAATTTAATGTAGATTCCTTGAATTTATTTAAAAACAGCGATTACAGTTTGTCATTCATTGATTTAGGCGTTTCATTGCCAAAAATAGAATAATGGCGTAGGAGAAAATTGCTAAGACTAATTTGTTAAAATAAAGTGTTTAAACGGTTAATAAACGATGGAAACTTAATCTGGGCTTGTTTTTAAACTCTACATATATATATATATATATATATATATGTCATTACATTTTGAACCGTTTCTCGAATAACAGAGACGCACGAGCGGTTTCGTCGATAGGCGTTCTGTTTATCGTGGAGTAAATTAAAGTTTTCTAGGAACGTATAACCCCGCGCGCCCCCGCCGCGAACGGACGTACTAACTAACTCTCGTCAGTTATTTTCATAATTCTCGAGCTAAAATGGCTAAAGTAACGCTACAAGCAATAGAAAAACTAATCCAAAAGGCTATAGCGCCGATTGAGAAAAAAATCACTGATATTCACCTTAAAATCGAGGTAATATTAAGCAAATTAGACCCGTTAACAGCTGTGAATCAAACAACTAACGGCAAAGTTGAAGACAAAGCAGCAGAGCAGGAGCTCCCGCAACGGACACCGAAGACTGACGATCCGGCCCCGAAGAACGCACGAGGAGGCAAACCGACAGGTACGTCACCGGCAACGAACGCGATAGCAACAGCGCGCAGCGCGCGTGCGAACGCGCGCACGCTACATGCGCAAGCTACAGCCCTCGCATCACGGAAGTCTCTCTCGCACCCAGCGCCTGCGACCGCTGCACCCATCACTGTCGCACCCGTTAGCAAGTGCACCGCCGCCGAACCAGCTCCGGTATCGTATTCCGATCCATCCACCTGCATGCTCAACAACAGCGATAGCGTTCCGGCACCGTGTGTGGCCACGAAACCTGCGAGTCGAGCGAATGAGGACGAGAACGAATGGAAAATTGTGGGAGAAAAAAAACCAAAGCTGCGTAAATCCAAACAGTCCACCATAATTATCGGAACAGGAGACAAAGACACGGAACTTCAATGTGTCGAACGACTTAAATACGTTCAGGCTTGGCGGTTTAAACCGGAAACTACAACCGACCAAATCAGGAAATTTCTCGGCAAAGTGGAAGAGTCCAATGAATATTTCGTCGAAAAGCGCGACATAAAAACAGATAGGCATGCAGCTTTTGTTATTGGAATGCCCGAGAGTTTGTATCCGCGACTAACGACGCCGTCTGTGTGGCCACCGGGCGTACGACTCTCCGACTGGTTTCTCGCTCGCCCCCGCCATCGCTAGTGGCGGGGAGCCGCGCGCAGTCGCGCCGTTGCCGCCGCATAATGATGATCCGCGCGCGCTGCTGCCGCTGCCGCCAGCTACAACTCGTAACTTGACGTATGATGCACCATCTACACGTAAGCTTGTTATTTGTCAGCAGAATGTACAATCACTCAACAATAAAACTGATAGGTTAGATGTATTGTTACAAACAGAGTTAAGCTGTGACGTACTGGCAATGACGGAACATTGGCTCACAGATGAAAAGATTTCATGTATTAATTTAGAAGATTATTGTTTAATATCTTCGTTCTGTAGAAAATTGTCTACTCACGGCGGGTCGTGCATATTTGTTAAGAACAAAATTAAAGCCGTCGAAGTGTATGAAATACAACAAATGTCACAAGAACTTTATTGCGAATTATCCGCAGTAGAACTATTAGATTTTAACTTGATTGTAGTTTGTATTTACAGGACTAATCTGATAAGCTCTAATGACTTCATTAATCATTAAGAAAGTGTGCTCGCTAAGATCAACATATTAGATAAGAACTGCATTATTGTAGGTGACATGAACATTGACTATTTAGAGGATAACATGATTAAAAAACAACTGATAGATTTATTGACTGTACATAACTTCAGTTGCGAAGTAGACTTCCCTACTAGGATAACTGACCACTCGGCGACGTGTCTAGATCACGTGTACAGTAACTGCCCACCCGGTACCACGCGGGCATCGCCTGCAACTACCAACATAGGCGACCATCTCGCGGTGCGCTGCGAGGCGGAGTTCCCGCGCCGCGCGCCGCCTGCGCCGACGCGGCTGGCGCGCGCATTCACCCGTGCCAGCAAGGCTAGTTTTATTGACGCTATGTACAGCGTCGATTGGGAGGAACTATGTACGCATCGCGCTCCCACCGCGGCCGCGCTGGCATTGTCTATCGTAAACGTTATTCATAATAAGTTTGACATTTGTTTTCCCTTAAAAAATATAAGTAATCGTAAAAATAATTCCTGGCTATCAGACGACATTATCAATTGTAAATTATTATTATTCGATTTCATTACAATAGGCAATCAATTTCCGAATAATGACCATGTAAAACATATAATTGACATAGCTCATAAAAAATATAACGAGCTCATTAGAATTAGTAAGTTTGACCACTACATAAATATAATGACAAAAAGTAAAAATACCAGTAAGTCGATGTGGCAAATTATCAATAAGGAACGAGGTCAAATAAAAGGCTCCCTGGTCGATTTTACAGACATCATCGTAGATACGTCGGGTAGTCGTTTTAAATCGAAGCAGGATGCAGCGAGCGCGATGAACCATCGTTTCACCCGCGCGGCCGCAGCGTGTGGAGCGCCGGCGGCTAACTTATCGCGAGTGTGCGCTGCGCTTGGCGCTGCCCGTGCGCCGACAGATCGTAGCCTACGCCTCCGTCCATTCTCTGCGAATGAGGTCCACCGTATCATAACACAGAAGATCCCACACAAACCAGCGAAGGATATGTATGGTGTGTCGATGGAGCTTCTGCATCTTGCTGCCGCCCCTCTATCTGCGGTGTTAGCGGGTCTGTACAATCGATGCCTCGCTGAAGGAGTATACCCTTCCACTCTTAAAATCAGTAAGATTTCTCCTTTATATAAGGGGAAGGGAAAAAGAGAGGATATCGATTGCTACAGACCCGTATCCATCATACCAGCGGTGGCAAAGGTGATGGAGAATGGACTCAGTTCGCGCCTAACGGAGTTCCTCACGGAAACCGATGCTCTGTCTGAGCGCCAGTATGCCTACCGTGCGGGACGCTCGACAAGCGCGATGACGCGAGAGGTGGTGCGCCGAGTGATGGACGCCCGCGAGCGGAGCCAGCAGGTCGCAGTGTTGTGCTGTGATCTGTCGAAGGCGTTCGATGTCGCTGATCACGGCGTGCTCGCTATTAAACTCCATCACTACGGCATCAACGGTAAGGCACATGCGCTTGTATCAGACTTCATGCACGGGAGATCACAGGTGGTGGTGGGCGACGGAGGTAGAGTGAGGTCTGATCCTATGTCAATCCCGATGGGCGTAGCGCAGGGGTCATCGGTGTCGAATATACTTTTCTCGTTGCTTCTCAATGACCTTCCAGAAGCGGTACCAACGGGAGAAGTGTATATGTACGCCGATGACGTTGCCGTGGTAGTGTGCGCACCTAACATTGGCCTGCTAGAGCGACGCCTAAACGAAGTCGCAAAACAGGTAGCGCAGTACTTCTGCAATAACGGATTGGTCCTTAACTTAAAGAAGACCCACTTCATGTGCTTTAATCTCGGGGGGAGGGTTCTAGGGACACTGGAGGTTCTTGTGGACGGTACTAAGATAGGGCAAGCGCAAAATACTGCATTTCTGGGTTTCGAGTTGGACGGTGGGCTTAAGTGGGAATCGCACATCGCGAAGGTATGTAATAAGCTAGGGAGTGCCTGCTTTGCTCTACGTCGATTAGCGAGAGTGATGCCCGGAGATGTGGTGCGCTCCTGCTATTTCGCGACTGTGCACTCGCTTCTACAATACGGTGCAGAGCTATGGGGGCGCGCTGCCGACTGGGAGCGCGTCTTTCGTATGCAAAAACGAGCCGTGCGAGCGATTGCACATGTAAGCCAAAGTGCGTCCGCAAGACCATACTTCCGATCCCTAGGGATACTCACGCTACCTTCTGTAGTTATATTTCAGGTGGCGACATACGTGCGTTGTCATTTACATGAATACGCGAGGGGAGCAGACATACACGGCCGTAACCTACGTAACGCTCACAGACTCGTGGGAGTTAAACATAGACTAGCGAAATCTAGCAAACTCACCCATGTAATGGGACCAGTCGTGTACAACCGACTGCCAGATCAGATTGTAGATGCACCGTCGTTGGCCAGTTTTAAATCGCGACTGAAGTTGTGGCTTATCGAGCACACTTTTTACAGCTACAATGAATTTAGTACAAAACCAGTACTATGATATATGTATGCCTGGTGTCATTAAATGTTTGTGTGTACAATTACCTACAAAATTTACTGTATACTTTTATTGCAATTTTATTATTGAAAATTTATTATGTATTTAATTTTAATTTTTATAATTTAATTATGACATATATTTTTATAACTTTTGACATGTAATACGAATTATTATGAATAAATAAATATGAATATGAATATGAATATGAATATGAATATATAGCCGGTTACTTAAGCCTGCCTCGAACAGTTTGGCAATCGTTGGAATTATACGTATGGGTCTATAATTTTGGATATCATTTTTTTGACCTTTGCCCTTATAGACGGGTACTACTTTTTTAAGGATGCTAGGAACATTGTTGAGGTATCAAAGATATCGCAGGTGGTTTTAGAAGCCACTTGTTGAGTTACTATTTTGTACAACTCGTCGTGACTGAAAGCGGTCAACTTAATAGAAACTATACTAGGTGTTTAAAATGTATGCACTATAAAACCTCTTTCTGGGCATTGAAAATGTACTGGCCGCAAACATTACAGAAAAATAATCAATAAAAAACAAAACACTCGAGTCGGTGAAAAAACGTGTTGAATTGATGTATATATATTGAATTCGCTGTTTTATAAATAAATATTGTGTGGTTTAAAGTGTAGTTTTAAACAGTTTGGTCCTTCGTAATCGGATTGTAAATAAGTGTAAATAATATCATAGTGTAAATAGCTAAGTGATATATACTGCGAGTGGGTAAGATTAGACTGTAAATATTGCCTTTGATTCAGTGAATTTGTGACTATTACCGTTATTTAAACATTATTACAGTGCTAAATTACTATACAAACATATTTAATTTGAACTTTAGTACAAAGTAAAGTAAATTCTGGACTTATTTAGTAGTGATTTCATATACTTTTCTACGAAAATGGCTCAACTTTGCAAGACACTTAAATCGCTATCGGAACGAATCGTCAAGTTACATACTAATACCAAAAAGGATTCCAAATCGAGATATACACAGGGATATTTACAAACACGATTGGAAACAGTAGAGGCTTATTGGTCTAAATATCAAGAACAACACGATGTGATACTTTCAACAGTTCCGTCAAGTGATTTAGAGCCATTAGGTTTCGATGTAAATAGCCTGTACGAGGAAACTGAAGATGTATATATGGAGTTTAAGGGTCTACTAATGGACTACTTGGTGGTTTTTTCTAAGGGTCAAACACAAATCCCATCAAATAGCAGCGCACAGAGCTTTACTACAGCGAGTGATTGCGAGTACACTACGGTTAGAACCCATTTACCCTCGCTGTCGATCCCAAAGTTCTTAGGAGACTATAATGACTGGATGAGTTTTAAAGATTTGTTTAAGGCACTGATACACGACAACAAGCATATAACTAATATTGAAAAGCACCATTATTTGAAGACGAGTCTATCGGGAGAACCTGAACAACTTCTAAAACATTTTGCACTGACAGGGGCTAATTACGAAAAAGCTTGGAACACACTCGAGAGTAGATACGACAATAAACGTATGATCGTTACCACTATACTTAGCCGCCTGTTAAATCAAAAGAAGATAAGCACGGAATGTTCTAGCAGCTTAAAAGAAATTCTAGACACCACAAAGGAATGTTTAAACTCACTCGATAACCTCGGCGTAAATACTACCACTTGGGATGCTATTGTGGTACACTTAGTTGTATCCAAGTTAGACTTAGACACACACAAACAATGGGAGCAGTCGCTTGGATCATCACAAGAGATACCTAACTTCACACTTCTATCGTCATTCCTAGAAAGTCGTTTCCGATCTATAGAAATGGTAAACGTTACCCACAAACCAGACCCACCGCAGAAAATCCACTTAGTTAAAAATACTACACAGCACAAACCCACAAATATGAAGTCTTTTGTCACAGAAGTAAACAGCGAATGCACTTACTGCAAACAAAACCACTACATTTGCCACTGTAATGATTTTGCCCTATTAGATGTTCCTCAACGGCAGGAGTTTATTAAGAAAAATGGCATCTGTTTTAATTGCCTTGTCAAGGGCCACTCTTTAAATGCGTGTCAACAGAGCACTACATGTAAGAAATGTCATCGACGACATCACACTCTGTTGCACTTCACAAGCCCTAACAAGAACACATCAGAGCCAAAACACAACCTGCAAGCATCAACCACAACTGAATCCAGCCTACCCACAAACCCCGTAGTCGCTATGGCTGAGGCACAAGGCTCACAAGTTATTTTAGCAACCGCTCAAATTGCAGTTCAGTCGAGGAACAATGGCACAATCATATTGAGAGCTCTAATCGATCAGGCTTCCCAGGCAAGCTTTATTACTGAAGCAGCGGCTCAGTTGCTTGACCTCGAGCACACGGCAGTTAGTAGTAAAATCACAGGCATATCTAATGTAACAGCCACAACCAAATCAATGGTCCATTTGAAGTTCCACGCAGTAAGAGACTCAATACACACAATGACTGCTGAGGCGCACGTCCTCAAGCGACTAACATCGGACTTACCATCACAGGCGTTCCCTGTAGATACCTGGCCTTCATCTGAGCGGATCGATCTTGCGGATCCACACTTCCACAAGCCAGGGTCTATAGACGTGCTATTGGGTGCCGACGTGCACGCACACATCATTCTCAATGGATTTAGAAGACATGACTCACTGATCGCATTGAACTCACGTCTAGGCTGGCTCGTATCCGGACGCGTTACGCAGCTTAGCTCACACTCACACAGTGAACTTGTCATGGACACACAAATTGAGAATGATCATTCACCGAACATTTCTATCGATTACTTACCGAACATGAAACCACCTCCACTAGTTGAAACTCAGTGTAAACAGCATTTCAAGATTACTCACACTCGATACACTGATTGTGTTTCTATGGATGACATATGTAAATATTGTAAATACAAACTGGAGCCTCACGAAGTCTGCAAAACTTACATGAAGAAATGTGAGTCCCTCGTTCACAAGAATGTCGACACTGAAACTGACACAAAAGATAAGAAAGCTGGTAACTCACCTTTCACAGTGTTTCAGCATGCGCGCTTACCCACGGAGTCTGACGACAGCCGCGCTAAACCTAAAAAGAGAGAGTCACAAAGCGTAGAAGTCGATTTTCCCACAACTGAAATCCAGAAAGGAGATATCTCTCGTTCGTACAAGATGTCATTTAACAGAGTTAAGGTGTCAGTTCTCGGTTCGGAAAAAGTGTACGAAATTTCAGTGTGTATAAAAGTTCATGATTTAGTGAAAGTGCTAGGCATTGCCTGGAAACCACAAAGAGATGTGTTAAAGACGGTTTACTTGCCATGTCATACTGATAACGACGTTATCACGAACCCCACTGTTAGGTGTATTATAACTAAGACGCTCGACCTGCTAAGTTGGCTAGCACCTAGTGTGATTGAATTAAAGTGTCTTATACAAAACTCACACCTAGCCGACCTAGCATGGGACGACGAACTTACCGAATGCCTGAAAACTGAATGGGACACTTACCTTTATAGCTTAGAACACACTAAGTCCATTCAGCTTTCACGTGGATCGGAAACAAGTAACGCGGATGTTACAGCTGAAATGTATATATGCCATGCCTCTAGCGCCGCCTGCGTCGCGGTTGATAACAACAAGGTCATCACGCACTATGAGATGAGCTTGATTTTACTCAAGATTAAAAAAGCTCCTGACAAGTTTGTCTCATGTTCACGTTTTGAACTGGTAAGGCAGTTGATAAACTATTGTTTATTTACTAACGAGTAACTACTACATATTCGTACATTTCATGTTCCATCATCCTGTGGCTAATGTATATCACAGACGTCATTTCATTAGCATCACACTTCTGTTTTTCTAATTGTCACAAGTTTGTTACCTACATAGGTAAATATCCGCCAATGTGTAAATAGTTTAGATCTTAAAAGATTCACAACCTGTGCTCTATATAGGTTTTAAGTGTTTTATCACTAATCTGTAAATATTTGTTGCTCTAACTAGTACTGTCTAGTGTGTACTGTGTTTGTTAACCTACCAGATATCACTTTCGATATCAACCGGAACCTAAAGCCATTTACACGATTTACTTATTAGTTATCATAGCCACAATAAGTAGTAATTGTATAATTACATGAAGTATTTATCAATATTGTTAATTTCAATTATATAATAATGTTTGCACTAAACGTATATACCCACTTCACTACTAATGTAGATAATTCAAGTTTTTTCGAGTCGGTTCATATCGGAAGGGATTACTTAAGTTTTATGTGTTACTAACAGTTTTTCTATCACATTACTCTTACATACCATTGACAGTCATTGATTGTAATTATAGTTGTCGATTGTTTAAAAAATATTTAAACGTGTAGACACTCATACAACGTAAGATGTAGTTTGTCATCCTAATATTGTATGTTTGATATTGTTCATAATGTTATCTTATGAGTTGTTTAGTGAAGCATATAATAGAAATCTGCAAAAAAGCGTGTTTATATACAATTTTACAGACTAGAACTTTCAGACTTATTTGGATGCTTCATTAAATTATAGTTTTAAACGAGTTACCTATTCACATATGTTGTTATTTGCGTGTTTAGTACTTAGCATTTCAACGATGCATATAGAGATACAGATGACATACACGACTGTTACCTTTAATTTTATGAGTTGTATACTTAATTTGTGCACTGTGTCTCTTGATGCTTCAAATTCGTAGCTTTAATGCGAATATTGTTGGCTAATTCACTATATGTGTAGTACTATGTGTTTTGTTTTTGTCACGTTATAAAGGACCAATATAGTCCTTGGGCCGCGGCATGTTTAAAATGTATGCACTATAAAACCTCTTTCTGGGCATTGAAAATGTACTGGCCGCAAACATTACAGAAAAATAATCAATAAAAAACAAAACACTCGAGTCGGTGAAAAAACGTGTTGAATTGATGTATATATATTGAATTCGCTGTTTTATAAATAAATATTGTGTGGTTTAAAGTGTAGTTTTAAACACTAGGACTCTACGAGTTGTTCATAAGCACTTCTGCAAGTTCGGGGTTTGCAATCGGCGCGTTAGTCGTACCTGCGGCCGATAAGAAAAAGTTGTTTTCTCAAAAATAGTATGTAATGTTCTCATAACATCTGTGAAGATAGTATACGAAAGTAGCTCATCCTGGACAGTTGCCACAAGTGTCCAGGAAGTAACACCTACTGTCCAGGAAGTAAGTATGTAAATCCCATTACATATCATAAGTTTAGCTGCTGCTGCGGGCGCGGGCGCCCCCCGCCCCCTGCCAGCGCCCGCAGCAGCAGCGGGGTGTGCGGCGGGGTGAGGGGGCGGGGGCGGGGACGGGGGGCGCCCGCGCCCGCACAAACAAAGGCTAGTCCGACCTCACGGTTTTAGAACAAACGAGGTGGAATTGGCGAAAAATATGATTTTTACCGCTATTTATACAACTTGTTTTATTTTTGAGAAAAGCACTATACATGCCTCGACCATAAGTGCCATCCTGGCCTCGTATTATAGCCGGACCTCGCCTTCGGCTCGGCCGGCTAACTCATACTCGTCCAGGATGGCTTACTTACTGGTCTCTGCAGTAATGTACTATTACATCATTTGCTAGTCGGTGCGGCGAATATTGTTCGCCGCGGGTACCTCTCAACTCAACGAGTCCAGAGTGCACTGACGCTTGCCCGAGGCACGTCCTGTTACTTTGTTTACTATTTGCCAAAGCGTTATTTGATGATTACTGCTTTGTAATAACGTGTTAGTGTAGAATTCTCGTTGTGCTGTTGCCAAGGAATGTTCAAACTTTTAAGACAGTGTTAAGATTATATTGATTTAAACTTACACGATTTTCACACATTATTATTGGGAAAAGGTAAATTAGTTATAATTGTACGCGATTAAGTCCCGTTCCCCAATAATAGTGTTAAGATTAGGCGTAACGATTCGGCACTATGGGGATTTTTTTGAGCAATACCAATCAACTGCGTTAACATCTGTTTTTACATTATTATATCATTAGTGACCCAAGGACACTGATATTTGTTGGTGTTTTGAACGGATTATTCGATGTTTATGCCATTATTGTTTCTTCCTATTCGCGATTCTGCACAGTATGAATTCCACACAGCTGAATTTTATCGCATGCATTATTCTTCACAGTCCTTATTTCTTCACAATCTTGTTTCTTCATATTCGCGATTCTGCACAATATAAATTTCACGCAGCCGAATTTTATTACATGCATTATGCTTCACAATCATTAATTTGTAATCTTCGAAAGGCACACTGCTTAAACATTCAAGATAACAATACGCAACATGTGCTAGTTACAAACAAGTACAATTGTCCCAAAAATCTGAACATTTAGTTTAGATTATACCTTTAAATAACTCATTTATATTATATTAAATTTTGTTATTCAGACTGAGACCTTATACATCTCTCAATTTTACTATTATTGTAATGTTTGTAATAGATAATTAATATTTTGACATGAAAAATGTATTAAATTCTTATTGATATATTTCTTAAATTGTAAATTAATATTTTCTCATGAAAAATCTATCATATGCTTATATTGTAAGACTTTTTTAAAATTGTACATTAACATTATGACATGTGAAAGTGCCCTTGTGGCCTGTTTGCAGAATAAGTGTTTGAATTCTGAACTTTGAATTCTATGTGTCTTAGATTTCTTGATCTTAAGTAGGTTAAGTATTATCATTGTAATAAGCATATTTTTGTGAGAAAATGGCTGACTGTCGAGTTTCTTTCGGCGTTTCTTCTCGGCAGTGGCCTCTGTGAAACGCTAGTAGGGTTTGACTTGTAAAAGTGCCATTGCGGCCTACTTACAGAATAAAGTTCATTTATTTCATTTATTTCATTATATCGTAGTTTCATTTCTATTCACAAAAAAAATATTACTGTCAGCTAAGCACATAATAAAATAAATAAATAAATAAAATAAATATTTGTGGACAATCTTACACAAATCAACCTAGTCCCAAACTAAGCAAAGCTTGTACTATGGGTACTAAGCGACGATATACATACTTATATAGATAAATAGATACTTAAATACATAGAAAAACATCCAAGACCCAGGAACAAATATTCGTGCTCATCACACAAATAAATGCCCTGACCGGGATTCGAACCCAGGACCTTCAGCTTCGTAGGCAGGGTCACTACCAACTAAGCTAAAGCGGTCGTCAACACCAACTGAATCAGTCAATAACTGAGCCCATTATGTCTAAGAACTCTCCTTAATTTTGGATGCCAAACATTCTGGTTCATAAGAATGAAATAGTGGGTAGGTAGTTACTTCGGATAGCAAAATACCCTAATGCGCCTGTATACGCATACGCAAGCACTCCCCATCCAAACTTAGTGAAAGTTTGTCTTGGCTTGTGTTTGCATTACACTTATTATTTTTGGTCAGTACGCTTATTTTTTAGTAAGCTAAAACCTCAAGAAAAAAAGTTTACTTTTTTATTATTTAATTTTTTTTATTTGTTTTTATTTTGTTTTGTTTGATATTCTTCGTATATCTACTATTAACATGCAAAATTTATAAAAAAAAAATTGCGGGAGTGCAAAAACTGATGAGTAAAACTTGCACAGAGTTTGTATGGAGAAGGCCTTGCGTATACAGGCTTAAACTAATTTTAAAGAAAGTTTCGATTTTTAAAATTGGCAATTCATGAGAGTAACCTCAAACGATATACGTGTCCCTTTTCAAGCACCTTTAGACTAGACTGACAATAATAAGAAATTTTCATTGGCTGAACATTAAATGTGGTAGAGTCGGGCTACTATAATATTACACAATTTTTTGGCGGGAAAATCAAAAAAATCTTGGGCTGATCACACTTTGTGTAGGAACATACATTTAGCTTTTTTAATCATAGACAATTGGTGATACAACAAAGAAATATCTGTCATCAATATTTGGCTAGCCAGACTAGGGTTTCTGGTTTCTCGCCTCACTTTTTTTCTCGAGTTTCGAGAACTCTCGACTCCAATTTCTCGAGTTGTCTCGACTCTCGAGTCGTTGGTAAGAAATTGTAAATTATTGTTGATAATACAATGAAAAACACAAACATACTGTCACGCAGGCATTTGAGATGAAAGCTATCTAATCGTGAATGTGCTTGTGGTAGAGGCACCACGTTTCGGAGGCATACAAAAGATTAGGCACAACTATTGCCATGTACACAGAGACCTTGGTTTGGAGCTTTATGTCGTGTGACCGGAACACCTTGACTCGAAGTTTTCCAAAAGGCAGCAGCTGCCGCCCCGATTCTGCTGTTAACTTCATCATCAAGGTGGCACTTAGATGTTACAGTGCTCCCCAGATACCTAAATCTGTCCACTTGCTTAAGAGAGTCACCACCAAGTTTCATGTCAACGGACACTAGTGTATCCAAACCCATAACTTCAGTTTCTTTAACACTAAGTAATTATCAGACCAAGACGTTGACATGACTCGGTGAAACTCGTCATTAGAGCTTGCAGACTGTCCGGGGAGTCCGCCACAAAACAAAGGTCATCTGCGTACATTATGTCCGTGACAGTGGCATGAGAGACCTTCGTGCGGGCCTTCAGTCGTGCTAAATTAAAGATACCGTCATCGGTACGATAACGAATACGGATGCCATGAGCCAAAGAGTGTAAGGAATCTGACTGAACTGTAAAGTAAAGATCGAAGAGGGTTGGTGCTAGTACGCATCCTTGTTTGACGCCACAGCTAACACCGAAATATTCAGACTGCTCGTTCTTGCTTGACATTGACTGACTAACTCGTTTGATGCGGCGGCGACGGCGAGTTACAAAGCGTGCGAGTGAGGAGTCCGCTGCACGTGTTTATAGTGCGCGGGCGGCGTTATCATTGATAAAAGCGGCTAATTGCGAGCCTGACTTTAGCCCTTATTTCGTGTTCGCTGGAACTCGAGAGTCTCGAGAGTCGGCTATTTTTTTCTCGTCTCGAATGGAGGCGAAACTCTCGAGTTGTCTCGAGTTCGAGAAGTCTCGAGCAGAAACCCTAAGCCTACTACTGCCTACATGTTTTCGAAGTAATGGATATTGTAAACGAAAATAAATAAATTCTGTTTTTTTGAAGTGAAAACTTCTTTAGCGGCGCTGAGCACTTTTGTACTGGGGAAAAATGTATAAACTCGCGATAAATTCCAAGACCAGGTTAGTTGACCCCTCCTAGTATCGTGATTGCTATGTAACGAGGGGTCCCGAGCTGGTCTTCTTAAAAAGCCAAGGTTCTAACTGTTTTAAGACAATCCTAAGATTTTCCATAAAGATCATATTTCATATAAATTCTCATGGAAAGTAGCTCTTATTGTCCCTAAAAAAGCGTTTCCAAAGTCCAATATCGGATAGCCAGACTGACCGATTTCCGTAAAGATCATATTTCAAATAAATTCTCATGGAAAGTAGTTCTTATTGTCCCTAAATACGGTGACAGTTCCCTTCAAAATACCTAGTGGCCAAGAGTGATGGATAAAATACCAAGGGCCTGACACGCTTTGTAAGAGAAAGATAGCCTTATTGCGATTCCTATGAGAGGAAGTAGAAAATAGTGCGATGTTTTGTCCTTATCACCGACCGAAAAATTATTCACGGTCGGGTAAAGGCAATCTTTCATGAAGTGTCAAGAAGATTGCAAAACAAGGCAATATTTGGTAGTGCAGTTTATAAATGGAGAATTAATGATAAGTTTGGTTTAAATGAATAATAATTTACCAATTATCAGATCCGTAGTGTTCGGGTGTTCAGTGCAAACATGGTGGGGTGTTCAGTGTTGGGCTGTAAAAGCAAACTCGACCGAAAAAAGGCGGATGTTACATTCCATGCGTAATTTGCGTAAGTACATTTTCTTTGCATTTTGGACCCGTGTTTATTTTTAAAATCTCACCGGAATCAAGTTACTGAGCTAAATCATTAGTTATATCATGAGACACTTGATGAAATAGGAAAAATATGTAAATTAATTCAAAAATAACCTCCAAACATTTCACATATAAACCGGTCAAATCGCGTAGTATAAATCTACCATAGAAGCCAGCTTAGAATTGATGTCCCATCATTCAGTCGGTTTATAATTCGATTTCGGGATACCAACAAATAATAAAAAACCGGCCAAGTGCGTGTCGGGCCACGCGCAAGGTAGGGTTCCGTAGTCGTCCACCCGTTACATTATGTGGACTAAAAAGTACGCAAACTTATATTTACTATGTTTTTGACAGAATTAACAACATTATCTAAGGTATCAATGGAAATTGTTCGAAAGTTTGCTTTTGCAAAGTACATTTTTGAAGTTAGGCTATTACTCGTCAACTAGTAATGTCTACTTAGCTGTGATAGTTTTCCTTTTAAATTCATCATATATACTACTACCATGATTTTTTTCACATGCCTAGTAGTCACCGTTTAACTGGCAGGGGGGGGGGACACTTGACCATAACAAAAATTATCACTTCAAAGCTTAATACCACGCTAACCAATTCTTTAATCAAAAAATGCTTTTAGAAACCTTATAAAATTTTAAAAGAGCTATCCAACGATACCCCACACGATGGGGTTTGGCAGAAAAAACATTGCACTACCACTTTACATGTAGGGAAGGTACAGGTACCCTAAAAAAATTTTTTTTTAAAGATTTTTTTTCTGCCGTTTTGTCGGCGTCATTAATATGTATACTCATGCCAAATTACAGCTTTCTACTACTAACGGTTACTGAGAAAAACGGGGGTCGGACGGACGGACGGACGGACGGACGGACATAGCGAAACTATAAGGGTTCCTTGTTTACTACGGAACCCTAAAAATCCCCTGAAGATTACCCCACGTTTCGGGAAATTCAAGTAATTTGATTTTTTCAGTTTTTAGGGTTCCGTAGTAAACAAGGAACCCTTATAGTTTCGCCATGTACGTCCGTCCGTCCGTCCGTCCGACCCCCGTTTTTCTCGGTAACCGTTAGTACTAGAAAGCTGTAATTTGGCATGAGTATACATATCGATGACGCGGAGAAAACGGTAAAATAAAATCTTTAAAAAATATTTTTTCAGGGTACCTCCCCATACATGTTAAGTGGTGGTGCAATTTTTTTTGTGCCAAACCCCATCGTGTGGGATATCGTTGGATAGCTCTTTTAAAAATATTATAAGGTTTCTAAAAGCATTTTTTGATTAAAGAATTGGTTAGCGTGGTATTAAGCTTTGAAGTGATAATTTTTGTTATGGTCAAGTGTCCCCCCCCCGCTAGCTAAACAGTGGCTACTAGGCATGTGAAAAAAATCATGGTAGTAGTATATACGATTAATTTAAAAGGAAAACTATCACAGCTATGTAGACATTCCTAGTTAACGATTAATAGTGGAACTTCAGAAATGTACTTTGCAAAAGCAAACTTTCGTACAATTTCCATTGATACCTTAGATAATGTTGTTAATTCTGTCAAAAACATTGTCAATATAAGTTTGCGAACTTTTTAGTCCACAAGATATTCTGTTAGAATAGACAAAGAAAGTAAACGAGTCACATTAAATGAATAGATATTAATAATATAATATTTCCTAAAAAATAAAATTAATTTTCAAAATACACCAAATTTGGGTTCTTCCTTAGAGCAAACAGCTAAATTAAATTTTCTTAAATAAACGCCTAATTCTAACCAGTCATATATATTTTTTTAAATTGAAAATGAGGCCGACGGTTATGCGAGCTCACCCAGAAGATTCACTCGTACCTTAAAAAGGTCCAGGTTATTTGAACTCGGAAGTACCTACATACGCCATTCGAATACCAAACCAGTAAACATTATAAACAAAAGATGATTTTGACCAGGCCCCTATACCACAAAACTTTACAAGTCTACAATTTGACAAAATTGTACAATTTTCCATAGAAAAAGTTCACAAATTTGTCGAATTGTACGCTTGTAAAGTATTGTGGTACAGGCCCCAGGTAATGAAAGTAGCCAGTCGTACGTCGTCTGGATATCTGATGGAAGAAGGGGGAAGGCGGTATGAGCTCATGGAGTTCCTGAGCACACTCAGCGAATCTAAAGAAATAAAAATGGGAAATAGGTAGTATTGCTTACAATTTTTGAAGTGAAAACTTCTTTAGCGGCGCTGAGCACTTTTGTACTGGGGAAAATTTGTTGTACTCGCGACAGATTCTAAGACCAGGGGCCTGTACCATAAAACTTTACAAGCGTACAATTCGACAAATTTGTCAACTTTTTCGATGGAAAATTGTACAATTTTGTCGAATTGTAGACTTGTAAAGTTTTGTGGTACAGGGGCCAGCTAGTTGACCGCTCCTAGTAATCGTGATTGCGATGTTAGGAGGTGTCAACTCAGCTAAACTCAGCTGGCCCCTATACCACAAAACTTTACAAGTCTACAATTTGACAAAATTGTACAATTTTCCATGGAAAAAGTTCACAAATTTGTCGAATTGTACGCTTGTAAAGTATTGTGGTACAGGCCCCTGGTCTTAGATGCATAAGACACAATGATACTCGGCACGTATTATGTATATATGTAAATGGATTATGCGAATATGAATATGAACATGAGTATGAGTACGGATACGGATACCGATACGGATACCGATACCTATACCGATATGAATATCTTTGTTATTTGAGTCATTGTCAGTCGGAAAAACAATAGTTGTCCATTCGGTGGACAATAGTTAACGGCTTGTGTGCATGTAATTTACGTTTTTATTACATGGATTTATAGACACAGAATTACAGATTATGCGGGTTATCAGATCAATCGAAAATTAAGCTTTGTAGCCCTTAACTTTTGGCATGTCCTGTCCACCGAAAAGACGCGCACCTAAATCCGACAATGACCCATTTACTATCTTTATTGAGTTTTCACTTCTGCCGGCACTCCCGGAGTGCAACCCGTTTTTTTTTTTGTATAGAACCCTAAAATCTTTTCTTGTCTTATAACCTTCAGGACTTAATTTTTTGGGTCCCGTACCTCAAAATGTACAAAAGGAACTCTTATAGGATGGCTTTGTTGTCCGTCTGTCTGCCTGTCAAGACCCTTTATCTCGGGAACGCGTGGTGGTATCGAGTTGAAATTAAAACCATATACTCAGGTCTACGAGTTGAGAAGATTGCATAAAAATATAATTGTGTGAAGCACAACGCATGTGATAGAATTCTGCTGCGTGGAATTCATATTGTGCAAAATCGCGAATATGAAGAAAAAAGATTGTGAAGAAATAGTGACTGTTAAGAATAACGCATGCGATAAAAATCAGCTGTGTGGAATTCATATTGTGCAGAATCGCGAATAGGAAGAAACAAGATTGTGAAGAATTAATGACTGTGAAGAATAACGCATGTGATAAAATTTAGCTGTGTGGAATTTATACTGTGCAGAATCGCGAACAGGAAGAAACAATAATGGCATAAACATCGAATAATCCTTTTGAACGCGTCGGTATGGAAAGAAAATATTTGATGTGTTATTGTAATATGTTTAGGCGACTTCCTGACTAGGCGGGGCGGGATCGATATGTGACATTTTCTTCTTTGACGTAAACTTACTGACGTCGCAAAGATTTCCGCTTGACGGAATACTGTCAGTATTACATTTGCGCAGTAGTAATATTATGCGCAGAAACGGACAGTACTGCCTTCGTATCGTCCCGCTTCCGCTCATCCCGCGCCAGCCAGGAAGCACTCATTTAAATGTAGGGGCGCAGTAAAACGTAGTACTGAGTTGACTGACAGTTGACACTGACATTTGACAGTTTTCTCATATCGTACCGCCTCCGCACCGACAAATCAGGAAATCGCCGTGACGATAGAAGGGTAATTGGGTCGTTTTTTGCTTTGTGTTCGATGTTTTGCCAATCTATTGAGTTAAGATGACATCTAAACGAGACAATTTTGTATTTAGAAAAGTGTCGTGTTAAAGTCGACGAAGTGGTAGCGTCTTCGTGAGTAATAGTGATTTTTTGTGCGTAGTGATCGGACAGTGGTGAGTTTCTACTGACTGAGTATATATATTGTGTATGTTTACTAAGTTGTTTACATATATATGGTCCAAGCATGTTACAGAGGAGTTTGCGACACGGGTAGGATATGTTAAAATTACAATATACAATCACATAGCAACTTTTTTGCAGAGAATCATGTACACGTATTAATATTTAAAACTATCACTAAATGCGGATGCATATATAGACGCTAGCAAATCCAAAAGAGTCAAGGGCGCGTTGCCGACCTTTTATAAAATTTGAGCCGTCCTCTTACTTGTTTGCCACCGTCGTTGTATATAAAATGCGGATGTATCGATATATACTTACATGATTTTATGTAGGTAGGTACATAATATTCATTGACTTTGTTTTTTGACTATTTTCAAATATTTAAGAAGCTAAGTGTAATTGTAGCAGTTGGCCTGTTTTTTTAAATAAACACATAAACTGTAACTCTAATTGATATACTTAGTACAAATTATGTTTATTTATGCATTTCATCCATAATTATTGCTATTGAATGCGGTTTATTAACAAAATAAGTGAAGTTTCCCAATTCCCGTGACCCGAAATCAGCTGTTTTGGGTAAACAAGCTATGGGAATTAGGACACGGGAATTGGAAATCGTTATAAAATAGTAGTTTATGCAACTGGTACATAATGAGGGGCATTAAAACACGAGTGTGTTTTATGAAACGAGCCGAAGGCGAGTTTCATAATAAGGTCACACGAGTGTTTTAATGCCTAATTATGTACAGTTGCATACATTACTTTATCTACACACATATTATAACTACTCTAAGATGGGTTCAGAAACCGTAGTAAATAAATACAATAATTGTGTTAATACAACCTTTTTTGCACGGTTGCGGTAATATCGAAATCAGAACTGGCAACCGATACCTGAATGTTATTTTAAAAAGTAAAGAGTCCCTATTCTGATGTGATCATGTCGTTCTAGCTCAAATTTCGTGCGATATATACTAAAAAAACATCGAGCTGACATTTCGCATTGACTGAATTTGAATTTTCAGTGATACTAGAATAGGGACATGTCAACTTTGACATTTAAATTTTGACAGTTTTGTTTGACGTAATATTTTACCATCATATATGAGATTAAAATGAAATATTTTATTACTGCTGTAGCCTTAGCCACAGATAAGAAAATTGCCATAAATTCATTGAATGTTGAAATGAGAGTCATTTTCTACGGTTTCCGAACGCATATTAGAGGATTTATGATATGTGTGTAGATAAAAATCATTAAAAAATCAAATTATATGTTAATAATATTTTAAGTTATCGTTTATATAGAGACACCAAAGTGATTTATAATGCTTACATATGTTAATGATTACTTATATAAGAATTTGAATTTCTAAGGGCCACCGAAATTGCAAAAAAATTGTCGCCCACCCAGAAACTGAAGTACTTTGGTGGTTTACTCGAACTTAATGCGGTTTGCTATATTTTTTTTATATATAATAGCTGACAATTGAGAGTACGTGTGAAGCAGGACGCGAAGCTGATCAAATGTGAACGATGGCTGACAGGGACCTTTGAATTTTGCCGACAAAATTGGACTCTCGCGCTCGGACGATTTTTAAACATTAATCACAAGTTATTCACCACAGTGAAGTGAATAGTGTCAGTGCTCAGTGATAGTAAATATAATCGAGTTAAAGTTTTTGACACGAAATCAGTGATTCTAATGTACAGTTTTTGATTGGAATTTTAGATTGATTTAAAACTCGATGCCGGACAGGGCACGGAGTCTTAATTTGAGCGCTTAGGTATTTTTTAATGTATTTTAAAAACAAATTAGTCCATGAATTTCAGTGGACCTCAACGTGGAAACATGTATTCTTTATGAAAAAAATAAATGGTACGTATTATCTCATGCTACCCTACGATTTTCAGCTCGGACACAAAAAAAAACGAGTTTAGAAAATGACTCATAAGGTTCCTATAACAAATTTTTACTAAGGGTCAGTTGCACCAACATACGAACACAGGCCGGTCATCGTCAAATATGGCGCCGGCAGCTGTCATCCGATAGAAACTTGTCAAACTTTCCATACAATCAGATCTGATGAACACCGCTTACGATTACAGACGGTTTGGTGCAACCCAGCCTAAAACACTGTCTCTTATGTTATTTTATACCTATATAAGTTTACCAGTAGGTATAAACTGCCACAATAGGCACTGAGAACTGTGTCTGTACCCTAACTAAATAATAATAATAATAGGGTGCCTGGCCAAGCTACTGGTGGTTTGGGTACCAGAGAGAGGAACCTCCCGACTATCCGCGCCGTGTCGGAGTACCGTCTTCTGTATCTGACCTTGCACCCGCCGTGTAGCGAGTCACCAACCCGCCATGCCGGCCCTCGTCAGCAAGTTGAGGTACTCTAGTATGTGTGGCGGTACCTACTATTGACTGCGGTTTCACGGAGATATCCTTCTCGCGCGCGAAGACCACCTTCCACCAGCCCGCGGCCGAGACCTTCATCACCAAGCTGCTGTCGCGTTTCACCGGGAACCACTGGATGGTTTTTGCATCGTACGAAGTAGTGATCAAAGCTGGAACAATCACACACGCTAAGTGAAATAACGCTAGTTTATCCGGATTGTAATCCTAATAGTAGTTTTACTACTATTAGGAATCTTATGTTTTTACAAACAATTATTACCCACGACGGAACGGAGAAAGTATGCGTTTAGGGTGAGAGATTGTTTGTTTGTTTGTGTGTGCACACCAATATCTCCAAAACGGCTTGACCGGTTTAGATACGGTTTTCTGCAATAGGTTTATAGTTCAGTCGGGAAGAATTTTAGATAGATTTTACGAGGATAACTCGCCAGGGGGTGCTGCAGTAAACATTTTTCACTTGCTAAACTGCGTTCAAGCGCGTTTTCTCCGAAAATACTCAGCCAGCGCTTGTGATTTCGATACGACTTGAAGAGTGCATGCATTTGAAGTCTGAGGATCTGATGATGAAGCAGAAAAACATAGTAGAGTACTAAGCAGAGGTAGATATCCCTTCGGTTGTTTTTGGTCTCTTTTGTTTATGTTGTATTAACACACGTTGTACATGACATTCAGAAGGCCTGATGATGGAGTAGAAACATATCGCAGAGAACTTTGCGACGGCATATAGCGCCTTGATCGTGATTGGATTCTTTATTTATTTATTTATTTAATCTTTATTGCACAAAAGAAAAACTTATCGTACAAAAGGCGGACTTAATGCCATATGGCATTCTTTACCAGTCAACCTTAAGGCGAAGCAGAAAAATTGTTGGCGGTGCAACTAACAATTAGAAGAAACTCAAAATAAATTAAATTTACTCCTTTTTCATAGTTATACGTCTTAATTATATAAAGACATAAACATATATAAATATATATAAATAGATACATACAAATAGATATACATAATAGATATATATATATATATATATGTATATATATATATACACTTTACTCCACGAATCTGCCAGCATAGAAATCACGTACAGCCTTTTTAAAAGCGAACTTGTTTGGGGATTTACGGATCTTGGGAGGTAGACCGTTCCAGAGACGAGCCACCTGAACGAAGAACGAATTCAACATAAAGCCAGTTCGGCAAATAGGGATAGTTAAAGAGAGATTGCCTGAAGAGCGAAATTGACGGGAACGAAAAGCATAATTAAAATGAAAAAGGGACTTGAGATATTCAGGAGACTGCAGTGGATCATTAAGAATGGAAAATAAAGTGCAAAGCATGCGAGAATCTCGTCGTTGACGGATAGGAAGCCAGCCAAGCTGGGACCGATAATAAGAAACGTGGTCGTATTTCCTGAGACAGAAAATGAAACGGATACAGTTGTTGAGCAGTCGATCCAACATGTTGAGAAGTTCCTCATTTAAGTCCGGATAACACACATCACCATAGTCGATTATGGGTAAAATGAGGGAATTAACAAGCATAACTTTGGTGCTCACGGGCAAGAAGTGCGTTAACTTGTTAAGTGAATGCAGTGAATATGTAACCTTACGGCTAATTTCTGCCACCTGTGTTCTCCAGCTCAGAGTGCAGTCCAAGTGAATACCTAAGTCTTTTACACTCTGACTGTAGGGGATGGGAGTACCATTGAACTGCACTGGCCTAACCGTGGCAAAGTCAAATTTATCAAGTTGCCGCGAGCTGCCGATGACAATGGCCTGACACTTAGACGGGTTTACGAATAGGCCAAACCTCTTGGACTATTGTTCAATGTGCAGAAGGTCTTGATTTAATTTATCCACGGTAGCAGTGATGTCGGTCGTTTTACAGTGGTCGTAAAGTTGTAGGTCGTCAGCATACAAATGGTAGGCGCAGCGAAACTCGGGGGTGATGAAGTTGATAAAAGTGGAAAACAGGAGAGGGGAGAGAATACCTCCTTGAGGCACGCCAGTAGCAAGGTCACACTAGTCGGACACTGACCGGTCCACTCGAACCGCTTGCTGGCGGCCCCCAAGGTAGGCAGAGAACCATCTAAGGGCAGAAGACGACACGTTAAGACGCTGAAGCAGAGCAAGGAGAATCTCGTGGTCGACAGTATTGAATGCGTTGGAAAAGTCAATCAGGATGAGTGCCGTGACCATTTTGACCCTCCATGCTACGCCTAACATCCTCGGTCACCTTAAGAAGTGCAGTGCATGTGCTATGGCTAGGCCGAAAACCGGATTGAAAGGGGCTCAACAGTTTATTGGAATAAATGTAGTGTGAGAGCTGCTTATGAGCCACCGCTTCAGCGATTTTTGACAGAAAAGGGAGTATAGAAATCGGCCGAAAATTGAAAAGGGAAATGGGATTGCTTGTTTTGGGAAGAGGAATAACGAAAGCTCTCCGCCAAAGGACAGGAAAGTCGCCAGACATGAAAGAAGAGTTGATGATATGAGTGATTACAGGAAGCGCAAAATCGAGAACTATAACTATACTATCATGTATCGTATCGTACGTATCGTATCAAGAGAAAGTTATTTAACTGGTGTCTACAAAAAATGTACTACTCTGTTAATGAACACTTTGTAACCACCACTGTCTAATGAATTCTTATAGTATTTTTATTTTTATTAGTAACTATGTTTTTATGTTAGCTTGACATTTGAATAGTATTATTATTATTACTTACGTTTTGCCATTTAAGAATGATTCATTGTATATATACATTTTTTATTGTGTTACCTTGACATTTAATTTTACTTTTTTTTATTGTTTTGTTTTGACCGTTTTCCTATTTGTATGAAATTGATTTATTATTATTTTTATATCTATTAATCTGAATATGAATTTCTAATCGGACATTTTTATTATTTTTTATTTTATTATTTTTATTTTTTTTATTTTTTTTTGGTTTTAATTTTTATTATATTTCTTCTTCACAAATTTAAATAAAATTCAATGACATGCATATTGAGAGCCAAAATATTGTACGCCAAATTCTGGCAGATTGTGATGTAACTTAAATACTAACCCTACCACCATTTATAACCACTCACACTCAAACAATAAATAATTTGTATTTGTATCGACTCACATCATCACATCCATCAGCCTTAGATTTGATGGCATTAACAATGTTCTTCACATTTATTTGGGTGGTAGGGGAAAAAGAGAATGATTCAGTAAGAGAGGAGGGTAAAGATGATATAATCGAGAGTGTAATGGCCTTAGTCTGATCGTCAACAGAAAGGGCGAAGGAAAAATGCCTATTAAGGTCATTAAGTGAGAAAGAAGTACCATCGAATCCATTGGCCGGCTTACCCAGGCCCAGAGACTTAAGGAACTTCCAGACATCGGCCATAGAAGAAGATGAGACATTGAGGTGAATGAAACGCCGCTTCGCTGCGCGAACCATTTGGTTGCAACGATTACGTGCGGTCTTAAAGAGTCTCCAGTTGTCTTCTGTACGGCCACGCTTATAAATCCTAAAGGCTCTGTCTCTCCGTCTCATAGCTATTCGCACACCTTCAGTAATCCAGAGAGCAGGAGGACGTCTGACGCGAACAGTGTGTATGGGTGCATGTTTATCAAATGATCCCAGTATAGCAGCATTAAAGAGGGACACCTTTTCGTCAGTCGAAGAGGCAGTAAATACAGGGGACCAATCCATAGCCGCAGCGGCTTTAAAGAGGGAGTCAGTGTCAAGCTTTGCGAAGCTACGCATGTTCACTAGCACAGGTTTACATTTTGGTGGCTTAATTTTGTAGGCGACATATATAAGGTCGTGATGGGAAAAACCAGGAGCCGAAAACTGACCATTTTTCACAGCGAGACTTGGAGAAGACGTAATTATAACATCCAGCCACGTGTCAGAAGTGCTCGTATGATGAGTCGGATCCAGGGGAAGGAAAGAAAAGCTAACGGACTGGAGTATATTCTTCAATTTACGACTATGGGGCGTGGCGTGTCTTTAACAAGGCGTGTCTTTAACAATTCTTTAGATTGTGTTTGCTGAGCAGCTTCTGTACATGATCTGCTAAAGGTCTGATGATGTATCAGAACAATATTTGAGGGTACAAAGGAAGGTATTTAGTTAGTGAATCGTGTTAAGTCTGTTTTGATAGTATTTATTGAGAAGCCTCTGTAGATGAACATCAGAAGACCTGATGATGAAGCAAAATAGCATCATAGGGAACTATGCGAGGGCACATAGGTGGATAACCGTGTTTCGACTGCTTTAAATATTTTGCGATTAAGTAGTTGGATAGGAGAAGCCTAAAATCCGTGGCCCATGTAACTGAAAATGTCATTTGCTATTGTACATATATGGTTATTTATTTATCGTAGGTATGGCAGTTTTTTTTTTCCCCGGTTCCGGTGTTCGGCAAGCAAACACGTAAGCCATTAAGCTCCGTAATTAATAAACAATTTCAGTGCAAATAGTGCAATTGGGACGCGACAAAGTGCAAAAAACATTGAACTAGACAGTGTAAAATCAATATTACAAAGTGTTACTGTTCAAAACGAAATATTTACGAAGATAAAAGCATTAAACTCATTCGTGATATAACCTCAAAGTGAAATCTCGCTCATACCAATATAACCGCAAACAAGCTGTCAAACCCGTCAAACAAACCAGCGAGACTTCCAGTGCAGTGTAAAATAGATCTAAACCCACCCAAAATGGACAAATGCTTCGAAGACCTGTGGTCACGCCTCGTAAAGAAGTTAACGGAACAAACTGTCAACATAACGGAGGCAGTGACAACTAACGTCATGGCAGCGATAGATGACAAGTTTAAGAAGCTATCAGAGGAAAACACGGAACTTAAATCGAAAATATCAAATTTAGAGCAAAAGCTTGGCTTTTTAGAACGAGAAAAAAGGAAATACAACTTAGTTTTGTTCGGAGTTAACGAGATCGGAAAGTCTGAAGCAGAGTTGGTAGACTTTATATAAGAAATAATAATTGAGTCAGACACACACTTAGACAGCCAAGAAATAAGCAACGTATATAGAATTGGCAAAAAAGTAAACAATAAAAACCGACCCGTTGTTATCACCCTCGCGTCCACCTGGAAAAACATTTAATATTAAAAAACAAAGCTAAACTCCCAGAAGGCATAAACGTCAAAGAAGACTACACGAAAGAAGTGCTTCAAAAGCGGAAAAGTTTACAACTGGAAGTGGAAGCAGAAAAGAAGAAAGGAAACATAGCCTTAAAAAATATGATAAACTTATAGTTAAGAAACCAACAGATGCAAGTAGGGACAAAAGGAAAAGGGAAGAGTCTGGTTCACCCAATTCATAAGAAAATAAACACATCAAATAGACCAGAAAAGAACAAAACCAAGGGAACGGTAAAAGAGATCCTAAAACCCAACATTCTGAATTTTGTAGAACGGGAGAGATCAAACTCATTAACGGATCCAAAAAACTAACTAAAAACACCAACACCCGGAACCACATAGAATCTAAATCCACAACTTTACCTAAAACAACCTCAAAAAACCCTCCCCCAAGCCGGCTGGTCACCGAGGGGGTAAACGACCACAACCGTCCACGTGCCAATAAACGACAAAATGTGAAAAACAAAGCAGTAAAAGATACTCGCACACTTCAATTAATAACATATAATGTTAGAACCCTGTCAACACACGAAAGGCTAATAGAACTTGAAGAATCCATAAAGTCAATCAAATATGACATAATAGGAATTTCGGAAGTAAGGAGACTTGGTAACAATATAGAAGAATATGATAACTTTATACTATGCTATATAGGAAGCACCCCTGGCCAATATGGAGTGGGCTTCCTTGTAAAGAAATCCCTAAAAAACAACATAGAGAGCTTCCTTGGAATATCAGAACGCGTAGCATTACTAAACACATATACGCTGGCAACCCCAGCTATTTAAACACATAACAAGTGAGCTCTTCGCAATTTTATTGATATTTAAATAGTAAAACCAAAGTTATGTGTTGTTTACATTACCACTTTCTAAGGAACATCGTTTATCTGGAACAACATCAAATTACACTGCACAATACGTAATTGGAACATCCAAACACGGGTAAGATGAATATTATAGCCGTTTAACATTTGAAATCTAATTTTGTCCCGTTATAAACTGGGAAAACAACGGTAAAACACATGACAAACCACTGACAGATATCTCAGTTGACACTCATGACATATTGTGAGCGGTACCAACGCGAGCGGACGCAAAAGTGTGACCAGTGCGCTAAAGTCGCGTTCATAAATAACAACCGAACCGACTGACTTATTATAATCGATTGTTGATTTCGATAATATCGACATACAAAATGTCTGAGAATTGCGCGAAATGCGAAAAAACTATAACAAACAAAGTAAAGAAAACATTAACATGTGCAGATTGTCAAAATATATACCATATTAAGTGTACAGTTGTGACGCAAAAAAGGTATGATCTGATGACTAAAAAAAATAAAACCGATTGGAAATGTAAAACTTGTGTAACTAAAACGCCAATACCAGCAGGCAACTCACCGTTACCTTCACCAATACCAAAAGCGTCATCAGCATTGGAAGGCAGCAAGGGAGCTTCACATACAGACCAAAGAAATATGACTCACCGAGACAAATGTACTATTCAAGTTCCCACGAAAAATTCATTTGACTCACTTTCAAATGATAACGACTCGGACAGCTCGGAGACCTCAGAGCCAGAAGAGGAATCGGTGATAAATGACTTAAATAGAAGCTGTCCACAAATTAACACTCATGTGAACACTTACGAATTAGAAGAAATAAAACAAAAATTATCAGCAGTAGAACTTAAATTAGAGTCGGCAGAAGAAGAAATCGAACGTATAGCATCAGAAAACTATATGTTAAAAAATCAAATCAAGGAATATGAGAAGAAAATTAAGCAACTTACTATTATATGTGGGTCAACAAATAAAAAAGTAGTACAGGTAAAAAAAAGAAACAAGATTAATAAAAATAAAAATACACTGAATTTCACGGACCCAGGAGAAGTTGGAATCCAAAATACTAGCCAGATTTCTATTGGACCAGATATTGATGCAGTAAGAAATGAACCCATCTCCTCAGTAGCAGCACCTCCATCACCTAATAAAGTTAAAACTATAGAACAAGAACCAATAGCTAGCATGAAAATCGAAACTCAAGAACCATCGCAAGCTTACCATGTAGATAAAATACATATTTATGGCGGACAGCAATATGTTGGTTTGGCTTCAAGATTTTTCAAGATTCATCTAGGCAACTGAGACGAGATTCGGACAATTATAAGGCATACAGCGTAACATCCGTAACAAAACCCCACGCGACTACAGCAGAAGTGCTCAAATCATGTGCTAACTTATCTGCAAGTTCTTCTGATTTTGTAATCCTTTCTATTGGCGAAAATGATACGAATTCTTCCACAATATCATACGAATTATGTGCTGCATTAAAACAGTTAGAGAACACTAATGTTATAGTTTTAAGTGTAGATCAATCCTAGAGCAATCCTATTTAAAGATTTATGTATCTTTAAATAGGACAAAGTTGAATACGATGCTAAAGATACTATGAATTACGTTAGGGCCGTCTAGGGGACTATAAGTTGAAACCAACACTTGAAGTTCGAAGTGCTTTTAATTAATAAAATTGCAACGGTGCAGACGTGAGATGACAAATTAACTTAAGTTTAAAACTAAGATTATTGATCGAGGTCGATCACGACCTTACGCGACCGCGATGGAAGACATAAGGCACTTGTTTCACTACACTTTTCACATAATGTAACCTCGGTCCACGTATTGGCTAATTGCCCACCAAGCAAAAGAGCAATCGAGTTTCGAGAAAAGGGGATGACTCGGTGATGACTCGTGGGAGCCGGCCGTGGGAGCCTTGTGCCGTAACATATGTAAAAACACTCCTCATTGTACTTTCCTTGATCTCACTTTGGTTAACAGGACCAAATTATACCGGAAAAACTACTTGTCCAGAATTTGTAACATTATAAACAAGCACATAGATATTCATGATTATGAAGACCGATATCTTAGTAATATGAATAAGTATATTGTTAATAACCGGCGTAAAAATTAAGTGCAATCAGAGTACAGGTACACGACGAACACCTTAACAATCAAGAAAAAAGGAACTATGCCCTATTATTTCCCTGCTATTTCGAAATCGATCGAAACAAAGAATAAAATCTCAACTCCTATAAATACTGGAAGTAATATGTTTTGTTGTTTTTCGAGCCGAAAATAAATAAAATTAACGAATATAATTTTACAATTATGCATCAGAATATTCAAGGCTTATTGAGTAAATTAGATGAAATAGAATTATGCATTGAGGAAAAGCACGTTGATGTTCTATGTTTCACGGAAACATTTGTTAAATGTGGAAGTGAAAATAATACACGCTTGCATTATTTCAACTTAGCTGCAAAATTTTCAAGGTTAAACAAGAAACGTGGTGGCTCTTGCATATTGCTTAGAAGAAATATTAAATCTATACCGATACTATGGTGGTGTAACAAATTATCCTCTGAAAAAGTGTTTGAATGTTGTGGAGTCGAAATACCGCGCCACAACCTTATTATATTTTGTATATATAGGATTCCTAAAAGGAAAAATCTCAACTTATTTTTTGATAAATTAGATGCACTTTTATACAAAACAACAAAGAATAATCAGAAGAAAATTGTACTTACAAGCGACTTAAATATAAACATTTTGATTTCAGATAGTATTACACACCGCTTCAAAAATCTTTTACTGAACTATGACATTAAACTACATATTAATACTCCAACCCGCGGACAATCATGTATATACCACGTAGCAAGTGACATAAATAATGCCTTAGGACATGTTCATAAACTGTACCTTTCCGACCATGAAACATGCCAAGTGCTTGAATTTAAAGTGTCTAAAACATTAAAAAAAGATACCCAATTCTGGTATATTAAAACGCGAAATTACAGTACACAAAACATTCATAATTTTCTCAATAGCATTGCTACCCTGACATGGTCTGAAGTAATTAGTGAAACCGACAGTGATCTAGCATTCAACAGTTTTCATGATACTTTTTGTCTTTTCTACAACCTATTCTTTCCCGAGCGTAAAATTAAAATAAAATCAAACAACAAAAAACCAAATTGGATCACGAGAGGTATTAAAAAGTCATGCGTAAATAAAAGGAATCTCAGATTTTTATTCTACAAACATAAAACAGATAAAAAATATAGTAAATTACTCAGGGTATGTATAGCAAATTCACAGCGCAACGCAAACCATAGGGCTATGTTGAACTCCAAAAATAAGGGTAAAACTACTTGGAATCTTATTAAAGACAAAACTAATGATAAAGGATTTGAAAGCATCGAGTCAGTAAAAGTAATAGATAAAGTGATTCATAACTCCCAAGAGATAGCCGAAGCATTTAATTATCATTTTTTAAATATTGCAACGGCCTTAACTAGTAAAAAAACAAATACCGATAACATTCAAACTGTGAGTATCTTCATTACTCCATGTACAGAAAATTAAATAGTAAAACATATAAAATCACTTAATAATACCAAAGCCGTAGGATTTGATGGTATAGCAACGCGAATACTAAAACTTAGTTCAAATATTATTACTCCTATCACACACAGCACATCAGCACATCTGATAAATGAATCCTTCAGCCAAGGTAAATTTCCTTCAAAACTGAAGCAGTCAATAGTAAAACCCTTACACAAAAAAGATGATACACAAGATATGAACAATTATCGTCCTATAACACTGATTTCAATTTTCTCCAAAATATATGAGAAAGCAATGCATCAAAGAATAACTCGTTCCTGTGATAAACATAACATCATAGCTGAAGAACAAAACGGCTTCCAAAAAGGAAAATCTACAACTTTAGCCTGCTATTCACTGATAAAATCGATTACAGAAGAAATAGACAAAAATAAACTTTTATTAGCTGAGACCTTAACTGAAATAGACCGGCGAGGTATATGTAAAATTATTATCTGTGCGTTGCCTTTTTCTGATAGTTTGTCGGCAAAGTTAAATATAAAGTTAGATTACTTTAATTCCATATTGTTTAGGTTATCGCTGTACAGCTGTACGATTTCGTACTTCGATACTAATAAATTTGTAAAGAATTTCGTCTTGACCCAGAAGCGTACCTATCTTCCGAGGAGGTACTTACGTGAGTGTGCTAAATTATTAGCATATAATATTGTAGACCCCGTCGTGGCTAGCACGACGCATGGTAATGTTAAGGCGGTGCCTGTGTTACGTTTTAGTAGTGTGGGGACCGAAACGGAGTCGGAGCCGACGAGTAATTTAAACTGACCGATAAGACAACGCGTATTACCACCGGCCTCGAACCCGTTGATAGATGTAGCACTAGTATTAATATAGTTCATCAAAATATACAGGGATTTTCTAATAAGGAACTCGAAGTTGACTTGTTCATACAATGTTCAAATATTCATATTCTCTGTATAACGGAACACTGGCTTAGAAATCATGAATTTATGTTTAATTTTAGCAACCATGGTATAGTGAGTTCATATTGTAGGAAGTCATGTAGGCGCGGAGGGTCCTTGATAGGGTTTGCTCCCGGGAAATACCGGTACCGAAAATACCGGGATTTCCCGGTTTTTTGAACCAAGGTAGGAACCGGTACTACGAAATCGAATTCCCGGTATTTTCGGGATTTTCGGGAAATGTAATTTACAGCTTAAATTTAATACGCTAATCTAGAAATGATAAGAGATATATCGATAAAATAACGCAAGCTATGTTTATAAACGGAAACTCCGCTCTAAGCAGCCAATTCACGACCACGGCTGGCCGTTACTCCGTCCCGCTTATACAAATTCATCAGCGCCATCACCTAACCAGTCCTCCACCCGCATACTTACCCCAACGTGCGTATTCATTGTTCTACAGCTACACTATTAGTAGGTAGTCGCCCAACTAACACCCTACCAGCACGCTAGCGTTAAGAATGCCTGTATATCATTCTTATATCGGTTCCATATGATTATTAAAGTGTTAACACATGCCTGTATAAAGATGTTAGAGCATGCTATAACATCGTTATAACCCCGAAACAGGCCCACGCGATACAGCAGGTAAAGATTACAGAAAGCCTGTAGAGCAGTGATTTTTATACCCGTAACCAACACTCGATAACAGCAATAATACTGATGAAGTGTTAGCTGAGAGTGAATTAACACTCTTGTGCAGGTACTATTACAGGTACAGCAAGAGTGTTAATTCACCCTCAGCTAACACTTCCACCGGTATCACTGTGGTTGTAGAGGGTTGGTTTTGGTTACCGCTATGGGTTATAGATGCGCTTCGGCTGAGAACGATTTACCACTTTAGACTTTATTATACCTATTAAAATATTTTAAGTGAAAATCTTACTTCTTTCTTATTAATATTATCCTACACGGTTACAATAAAATTATGTAACAAACATCTTACCAAATGACAAAGGAATATTTGACAGAAGGGTATAAGCAATAACTAATTATTGAAATAATTTTTGTTTGTGAAGTGTAAACAATCCTGGTAATTTTACGGTTATTTTATACGCTTTTTGAGATGCAAATACCTTTAGTCAAGAATATTGTACAGGATTTGTCTTCATAACAATGTAACATAACGGTGTAATAATTACACTTACCATATTGTGGACAAACTCTGTACTACAACCTTAAGTTGTACAAGACACTCCACGGCAGCAATGATTATGACAGACTCTGATTCAATTAAAGTTAAAATAATAATGAACAAATTGTAAGCATTTAGTAAACTCTTTGATTTAATTTTGAGTCCTTTTTATAAAACGCTAAGATAAAATAAGCAAATTCATTGTGATTTATATAATTAATGTGAGTTTTGATAACAAAACACGTGTATTTTCGTTTTGCATCCCTGATATTATTATCATATTGTCCAAAAAAGGTATTAGGCTAAAACTACTCACGTCTCAACACACAGGTAATTTCCCGAAAGTACCGAAAATACCGGGAAATCCCGGTTCCTCTACCGGCCAGTACCGAAAATCCCGGGACTGATAAATGGTACCGGTTCTGCATTCCCTAGTCCTTGATTATGGTGAAACATAATTTGAAATGTAAAGAGCGTAAAGACATCGTTGACATGTCCGTCGAGCGTCACATAGAACTCTCTTGCGTAGAGTTAGACCAATTTATAATTATATGCGTATACAGGCCTCCATCGGCGGATTACAGTCTTTTTGAGTCAGTCATGGAAGAAGTGCTGGGTAGTATTTTCAAGAGTACAAAATGTGTTATTGTGTGTGGGGATTTTAACGTTAACTTGCTTGAGAAGTCGCCTACGTGCGTGAGTTTAGTGAATACTTTTAAATCTTTTAACTTAGTGAACTTATTTTGTGAACCTACTAGAATAACAGCAACCAGTGCAACATGTATAGATAACGTTTTCAGTAACAAGGAAGCTATTAATAAGTCTATCATAAACAGCTTAAGTTCTGACCACTGTGGACAAAAAGTCTCTTTCAGCGGTAAAACTGATGAAGCTCCACGACACACTATGTGCAGACTTATTTCTGAAAAAAGATTAGATTTATTCAATCGTGCTATAACCAAACGATTACGTTACCTTCCTTTTGCTCAGGACAGCCCTGACTATTTATGTGCTCAATAGTTTAATTTTATCAAAACCGAATTTGATGCCAGTTTTATTTTAAAGAAAATTCAAAGCAAGGTCAAGACTAAATTCAGCGACTGGGCTACCCCAGATATTCACGAGAGAAGACGCCGACTCTATGAATTATACGATTCTAGGACTACTGATAAAAGGCAGGAATTTCTAGAGTATGTTAAGAACTATTCGAAATCTTTCAAATTAATGTGTGTCGCCGCTAAAGTCGATTACTTGTCAAAGAAGATCCAGAACTCCAGTGATAAGATTAAAACTGTATGGCAAGTTATCAACACTGAAACTGGGAAAAGTAAGAAGAAAGATCCTCACTACAGCCTACGAATCGATGATACTCTGGTAAGTTCCGACTGCGAAGTAGCGGATCATTTTGAGCGGTTCTTTTCTAACATGCCCATCGAGACTACGAAGGCTTTAAACTCATCACCAGATGTCGCTGAATCATTTTTGAAAGCAAATGTAATGGAATGTACTGAAATCTTTACCTTCACTTATGTATCTCCCATAACTTTAATAAAAACTTTTAAGTCATTAAATTTAAAGAAGACGGAAGATCTCTGGGGCCTTTCAGTGAAAGTATTATATTCCATTGTAGAATCCATCGCACCTTTCCTAGCTGATATTTTCAATAAATGTATTGACTGCGGTGTTTTTCCTGACCTAATGAAGCACAGTAAAATTATCCCGCTGTTTATGTCGGGAACAAAAACTGACCCTACCAACTTCAGGCCAATTTCAATACTACCGGCACTAAGCAAAGCTTTTGAGAAACTTATTCTTAATCAGCTTTTGTCCCATTTTAATCGCAATGAACTGCTCAATAGCAATCAGTTCGGATTCACTAGAGGTCGTTCTACCACCGATACCGGGGTGGTACTAATCAAACATATTTTTGATGCCTGGGAAGAGGCTCAAGATGCTATTGGAGTGTTCTGTGATCTATCAAAAGCATTTGATTGCGTTGATCACGAGAACTTATTGAGAAAATTAAGACATTATGGGATAAAAAATGGTGCCCTTGACCTTGTATCATCGTATCTGTCGGAGAGAACTCAACGGGTAGTCATTAATGGAACTCAATCTGCGGGGACGACCGTTGCGCTTGGAGTTCCCCAAGGCTCGATTCTGGGTCCATTTCTATTCCTAGTTTACATCAATGACTTACCAAACCTGGTGCAACATAAACATGATATAGTGCTATTTGCAGATGATACGTCACTTATCTTCAAAGTAGGACGGAAAGAGAAAAACTATGGTGTTATTAATGAGGCACTAATTACTGTTGTGAACTGGTTTACAGCAAATAATTTACTACTTAATTCTAAGAAAACTAAGTGTATCAAATTCACTTTACCTAATGTCAAGCAAATAAGCAATTCGAAGATCAAACTAAAGGATGATGAATTGGAATTTGAAGACAATACTGTGTTCTTGGGCATGACCTTAGATTCAAAACTGCAATGGCATGCGCATATTGCCACTCTGGCTGGGAAACTTAGTTCTGCCGCCTATGCAGTTAGACGTATTAGACAGCTAACTAACGTTGAAACGGCCAGGCTGGTGTACTATAGTTACTTCCATAGTGTTATGTCTTACGGAATCCTGTTGTGGGGAAAAGCGGCCGACATCCAGACCATCTTCGTGCTACAGAAACGAGCTGTACGCTCCATCTACGGACTAAAAACCAGAGAATCGCTAAGAGATAAATTTAAAGAGGCAAACATTCTTACTGTAGCATGCCAATACATTTTTGAAAATATTATGTATGTACGGAAAAATTTACATGAATTCAAGCTTAACAGTGATATCCACGACTACAACACTAGAAGTAAACACAAGATTGTAGTGAAGGCCAGTCGTCTCCGAAAGGTTAGCACGTCGTTTGTGGGGAACTGTATACGATTTTATAACAAAATACCTATCGAAACAGTTAACTTGCCAAACACTAAATTTAAGTCTTATGTTAAACGTTATTTGCTAAACCAAGCGTATTATACTGTCAACGATTTCTTAAATGACAAAAATGCTTTTAAGCCAGTTGTAGTTTAATATTGTTAGATTTAATACACCTATGTTTATCTTAGCGTAAATCCTTGTACTTGTATACTAGTTCCGTTACGTTCTATTTAACATGATGCTGTTTCTCGCCGAAAAGTCGCTTTAATCTTTGCTATCATCAATGTCCGCCAGCTTGAATGTCATGCTCGCTTAAAGGACTTTACTTACGGTGGCGTCGTTGATCGGGTCGCCACCTTCCCTAACAGATGGTCGAGGGAGACGATGGCTGAGATACGCGTCATACTCGTGATCGGGTGCTGTTTGTGGAGTCCGGTCGTTCATGCTTGAAGGACATAGTAACTACTTTAATACTAGTGTCTTCTCTTGGAGATTGACGAGAGACATCACTCTGTTATGGATTAGTTTTTGTTGACATTGACTCTGAGAGAGACCTCTATATTAAATTGTTTTTTTTTTTCCTTTTATATTTAAAACTTATTATTTTTATTTTGACGCTTTGAGACCATGTACATCTCAAAGCACGTTATAATAGTCATTATTAAGAATATTTTGACGCTCAGAGACCATTTACATCTTTGAGATATTATATTAAATTTTGATATTCAGACTGAGACCTTATACATCTCTCAATTTTACTATTATTGTAATGTTTGTAATAGATAATTAATATTTTGACATGAAAAATGTATTAAATTCTTATTGATATTTTTCTTAAATTGTAAATTAATATTTTCTCATGAAAAATCTATCATATGCTTATAATGTAAGACTTTTTTTAAATTGTACATTAACATTATGACATGTGATGCCCTTGTGGCCTATTTGCAGAATAAATGTTTGAATTCTGAATTTTGAATTCTATGTGTCTTAGATTTCTTGATCTTAAGTAGGTTAAGTATTATCATTGTAATAAGCATATTTTTGTGAGAAAATGGCTGACTGTCGAGTTTCTTTCGGCGTTTCTTCTCGGCAGTGGCCTCTGTGAAACGCTAGTAGGGTTTGACTTGTAAAAGTGCCATTGCGGCCTACTTACAGAATAAAGTTCATTTATTTCATTTATTTATTTCAAACATTTCACTAGTGTTTTCTTTGATATGAGTAAAGCATTTGATTTTGTAAATCATAAAATGTTAACAGACAAATGTGAGAAATATGGAATCAGAGGGAATGCATTAGAATGGCTTAAAAGTTATCTCTCAGAACGAAATCAGTGTGTAGTTTTACTTAGACCATAAAAACGAAGTAGTGCAATACAGATCATCATACAAAACCAATCATTCAGGAGTACCACAGGGCAGTGTATTGGGCCCTCTGCTATTTCTCATATACGTAAATGAGCTCCCAAGGGTATGTCAACATAAAACCATTTTATTTGCAGACGACATTTCAGTTATAATTTCTAATTCTAATAATAATATTGATAATGAATACATAAATAATATAAATTTTACGATTGACTCTATATGTAATTGGTTGGAATATCATGATTTAGTAGTAAACACGCAAAAAACGAAATACATACAATTCTGTAATAAGAGAACACTTTTACCAAAACTTAACGTAAAATGCAAAGGTGAATCAATTCAAGAAGTTGATGCAACAAAATTCTTAGGCATTACTGTAGATCTTCACTGTAATTGGAAAACTCATTTAGATAGTATTTGTAAAAAATTGGAAAAATTTACATTTGCCTTAAGACGCTTAAAACGTGTTGCCGGTGAAAAAGTCGCTCTTACCGCATATCACGGCTATGTTGCATCTCAGTTACGATACGGTCTCATAATTTGGGGAAATTCAAGTGACGTAAAAAATGTATTTATTTGCCAAAAGAAATGTGTGAGAGCCTTAAGTGGAGTAGGACGATTAGAATCATGTAGGCCACTCTTTAAGAAATTTAACTTATTAACTCTCACCGGAATGTATATATTAGAGGCCGGAATTTTTGTAAAATCTAACCCAAATTTCTATGAAACTGTGAAAACTAATTCTAAACTTATAGAGAGACCCTGCGAAATTAAAAAGTCAGCAATGTAAAAGCGCTCTACAGAGAAACAATTGTCATGCAATGTGTATAAGGACATTTAATAATATTCCATTAGTAATAAGACAATTGCCGACATTAACTAAATTTAGAAAGGAATTATTTAAATGGTTGAATGAAAAATGTTTTTACACTATTAATGAATTTTTTGAATGCAATTTATAATTTTATTTTAATTGAATGTGTTTATTTTATAAGGCCATAATTTTTGCATGCTGGAATAAGCTAAGTGTGTCGATCAATTTCACAATTGTTTATCTTAAGTGAACTTTATGTAACCACACCACACTTAAAGCAAATAAATTATATTTCAATTTCAATTTCATGAATATACAAGGGTACAAAATATCTATCTTACAAGTATATGCCCCAACGCAATCTTCAAACGACAAGGAAGTAGAAGACTTCTACAGTACAATCAACTCGACATTAAAAAATGCACATAAGCACATAGTAATAATGGGGGACTTTAACGTAAAAATTGGCATCCCATCTACAGAAGAGTACTTAGTTATGAAACAGCATGGATATGGTGAAAGAAACGATAGGGGTCAGAGACTAGTCAACTTTGCACTTGAGCATAAACTAACAATTTTAAATAAATGCTTCAAAAAAAGGGCTAATATATACTAAGTAAATAAATATATACGTATCGACTACAAAAAATACAGACAAGAAACCACATTAAAACATCTACTACATTCTGGCAGCACAAAGAAGGCCAACAAGGAACTAAGAGTCTACAAATCCTGGATAGGAGAACTAAATAAACAGTGCAAAAATCTTATTAACAGAACGGATATCGTCAGTATGGCAACAGAATTTTATAAAAACTTGTACAGCGACAAAGAGTCAAGGACTAGAAACAACCATAGCAAAAATATTATCACAGGTAACATTAAACCAATAGATGAATTGGAAATTTTGGAAGCATTAAAGAAACTAAAGCTAGAAAAGAGCCCAGGCTCAGATAACATCACCAACGAAGCACTAAAACTAGCAAGCAATATCCTGGCAACACCGTTGGCTATACTGTTCAACTTAATAATACAAAGTTCAGAGACTTCTTCAGACTGGTCTGAATCGAACATTATACTAATTTATAAAGAAGGCGACCCAAAGGACATCAACAACTACCGACCAATAAGCCTGCTACCGAGCCTCTATAAGCTGTTTTCATCATTAATCAACTCAAGAATAAGTACAGTATTAGAAGCCAAACAACCAGTAGAACAAGCAGGTTTTAGGAAAGGATACTCGACCATAGATCACATCCACACACTTGAATTAATAATAGAAAAATATCAAGAGCAGAGGAGACCCCTGTATCTCGCTTTCATAGATTATCGAAAAGCCTTCGACACTGTAACCCACACAAGTATATGGGAAAGCTTGAAAGAACAAGGAGTGGATGATGCATACATAGAGACCATCAAAAGTATATACAGAAGAAACTCTGGAATAATCAAGCTAGAGACGCTCGTCCAAAGCTTTCCCATAGAAAGGGGAGTAAGGCAAGGGGACCCACTGTCTCCTAAGATTTTCATAGCCATTCTAGAATCCATCTTCAGCAAGCTCAAATGGAGTAAACTAGGAATATATATACAAGGTACTTACTTAAACCACTTAAGATTTGCAGATGACCTAGTGCTGATAGCAGAGACATGTACACAGCTACAGCCCATGACTGAATCCCTAGTGCCTAGAAAGTATCAAAGTAGGATTAGAAATGAACCTAAGTAAGACAAAGGTAAAGCTGGAGAAGCCCAATAAGCATAGATGGCAACATACTGGAATATGTAGAAAAATACACCTACCTAGGAAAGAACATTAGTTTTATTAAAAATAATAATGAATTGGAAATAGAAAGGCGATTACAACAAACATGGAACAAGTACTGGAGCCTAAAAGATATATTTAAAGGCAACATGCCAATAGCCATTAAAACTAAAGTCCTGAATTCAAGTGTCTTGCCATGTATGACATACGGAAGCCAAACATGGAAATTCACGGCAAACGCTTGTAGCGTTAGGTATCTAGGGCAGTGATGTTCTAAAAGAAGGTGTACCACAACGTTACAATTACAATATTTATTAAAGGTACAGCTAGAGCTAGGGTCGAAGTCGAAAAAGCCTACTCAGGCGGAATGGTATATTTGGATCGCAGTGTAGCCGGTCGTTACTGTCCTGAAGGCGTTGGCGTGATGCGAGATCGCCAAGGGAAGAAAACAGCGCCCAGCAGCGAAGGTTCAAGGCGATGACAGCCCGTACCTCGGACCCTGGAATTGATTTCCAAAATGTCAGGGCACCGCATTTAGTCGATACCGTGTAACGTCCCGCCTGTTTTATTTGAGCTCATCACTAGTATGGGTACTAATTCTATAAACCTACATAATATAGTTTGTTTGTGGCGGACGATGCACGGTAATTCAGAACGGAGCAAAATGATACTTAGCAGAGAATAAGCATAAGCATGTGTTTCTATTAATACTAGATGTAACAGCTTTTATATAAGTATTTCACGAAATATATAACAATCGTTCACTACCACTAAAATGTTACCAACTACCTATGTACTATAACTAAAACTATAAGCATTCATATTACAATGATCCATATTAGCAAGGCGTCAGCTTTAGGCTGCATGATGCAATAATCAGGCTACAGGACGCGTTTCTTAAAAACTACGAATTACAAAACTAATATTAGGCATTTGTTCAAACTTACCCAAAGCGGGGGCACTAATCCACTTAACAAAATATCGCCACAGCAAACCACAGAACATTAAATATAAGAATAGTGTTCTAATGAATACAACTCCGTAATGGCGAAGCGAGACAAAGGCCGGACAACTGATAACGCGCGCAAGAGCGGCGTGCGTCCAGCGCCGGAGTCTGTTCGGGAGTGGTGTGACCGGCCGCGCCGCCCGTGAGCCGAAGATGGCGTCGACTTGTATAGGGAACAGGAAAGTCGACAATATCGATATCGATGTCGATACCTATTAACTGTTAAGTTCTATCCATGTTGTGTTTATTTTTTTTTTTATATTACTCTAAGCTTTATTAGTATATCCTATGAACTTTAATATATGTAATTTTTATTTTTTTAATATAAATATAAGTGTAAGAATAAATTAATGCTACAGTTACCCCGCTCCCTAGGGAAGGATTTTTGCTACTTCATCTGACAAAAATCCGCTGAGATATATGTTAATCTATATTACATATATGTATTATGTACTAAAATCTATTCTATTATTGTAGCATATGTACTATATGTAGTTAACATGTACTAGAATAATTAGCCTGAACGATTTACTAGTTTCAAATCCTTGATATGCCAAGTGCCAAGGTGCTTGCCGGACATGTCTTGCAAGTCGTAAACGAGAGGAGATTTTTTATCTACAACGCGACATTTTATAAATTTTGGTGCTAGCTTCTTGCTGAAATATTGGCCTTTATCACTTTGATAGTATGTTTTCTTCCATACTATGTCATTAATGTTGAATTCGGCTGATAGACGCCTTTGATTGTAGCGAGAAGTATTCTTTGCATGAGCACGCCAGAGACGAGTTTGGACGACATTGAATATTGCTGCTAAGTGGCCAATATTTTCTGCATAGACAGTGCGAGGTAAGAATACAATCTCATTGCCTAGATCGGTATCTAAATAATGCGAACCGCAAGTTACTAGTTCCCTACCATAAACGAGGAAGGCTGGGGTGTAGCCCGTTGCCTCGTTAACAGAATTGTTAATAGCAAATGTTATCTTTGGTAAGTTAATGTCCCATACTCTATGGTCATCCTCTATAAATGCAGAAATACACGTAATTAAGGTCTTATTAAAGCGTTCGACGGTATTTATTTGCGGTGCGTAACGCGGCGTAAAATAAACATTCGGGACTAGGGCTTCCATTCCGTAATTACGTAATTACGGAATTACGTAATTACGGACAGATATTTGCCTTCTTATAATTACGTAATTCAAAGGTTAAATTCCGTAATTACGGAATTATGTATTACAACTTATTTCTTTAAAATATGCCTACTATTTCAGTCCAAAAATGGAAAAAAGTTTTACGAAATTGTAAATTAACGTATTATTAAATAACATAAAAGATTATGGGATATTATTTGGAGTTAGTACCTAGGTACCTCGACACATCACTAGCGAGAATGGACAGGATTGCGTTGTAACCCTTTCGACTAGGTTACTCTGATGTCTGTGGACTAAATACAAGAAGGAGGTCCGACAGGGGCCAGGGGTGCAATATTTTACCGGGTGGGTGTTCAATGTGGTGGCTGGAATGGCGGAACAGATCAAAAACCTATTAATAACATATTACTATTTGGGGGTTGTGGCTATCATTGCGACCAATGCTGAACTATTGGGATCCTAAAAGTGGGTAAAGTCCTGCAAACTTAAAGAATGGCAGGATTTTGCTGAACTCGAGAAACTTAGTCTCTTCAGGGCACATGACGTGTTTGCCTAAGAAAGATCTACGGCTGTGCATTAGGCTAGGGCAGTCAGTTAGGATGTGTGCAAACGTCTCCTCCACTTCAATGCAGCGTCTGCACCTCCTTGTGTCACTCAATCCTAACGTGTGCATGTGATTATTTAGTAAGCAACCTTACAAACATGCGTAGTCGGTCCCTGCTTAGCAATAGGCATCAGGGGACCCCTTTTTGTTAAAGGCCTTAAATAGCGCCTTGGAATGGTTCAGACCTGGGAACTCTCTCCAGCCCTGAATCGTTTTGTAGAAACAGTAGATTTCCAGGGTGAGCTTGGTTAGACGTATGGGGATGCCACAAAACGATTCTGGCCCACAATGCATCCCCTTCGCCTCCGCTCGTGCAAGCTCGTCAGCTCTTTCATTTCCCGCGATACCTGCATGCCCTGGGGCTCACCGTAAAATAACCTTGTTTTTCGCTCCAAGGTTATTTAATGCTTCCCGCCAATTCAAGAGCACCGCCTGGCTATACGATTGAATATAAATGATTTTTTGATATTGTTGAGATAATTGCTTTGCCGATTGGTTGTCGCACACTCTAAGATGGCGTATACCTCTACTTGGAAAATAGAGGAGTCCTTTCCCAGATTCCAGCTGATAGCAACTGGATTGAGTGCTAGAAGTAAATTTGTGGCATACCTACTTCGAAATGGATATCGTACCAATTCATCGATTTTAGACTAGCACAATATTCGAATCAGACTGTCCACCGCACTACCATACTTGATTTATAACAACTGGTTGCCAATAATACAAATAAAACTTAAAGACGACCGTATTAGTGGGAGAAGTTCCTCAAGCTGGACTGACCATATACGTTCAGCTCTTTGTTCTGAAAATTACACGTGGATGCTGCGATTCATTTAAATAATGGTGTTAAAAATCGTTTCCCTTAATTATAATTAAAAATTATAACAAATACAAATTATTTAGAGATTTTTAATTTGAACTCCGGGTCAGTTACGTAATTACGTAATTACGTAATTCAACGTTCTAATTTCGTAATCAATTACGTAATTGACAAATCCGTAATTTTGGAAGCCCTATTCGGGACCTTGTATTTGTGGAAGAACGATTCTAAATTTTTACTTATAAATTGACTTCCATTGTCTAAATATATTGTTTGAGGCACACCATGAATCAGGAAGACCGAATCTTCCATATGTTTAATAACTGCCTCTGCGTTTGCTCTTCGTAGCGGAAAGGTTAAGCAAAACTTTGAAAAGCAACACACTATTACAAGTAGGAATGTGTTTTGCTTCCTACTAGAGGGAAGAGGGCCAACGAAATCAACAGATATCATCTGAAACGGGCGTGAGCATTGTTTAGGCCTACCCATAAGTCCTAATGTTGTGTGATTTGGTAGTTTGTGTGCTATACACACTGAACAGTTAGCAACCAGCTTTGCTACATCAGAGAACATACATGGCCAGTAGAACCGCATTGCTAAACGGTGGTATGTTTTGTGAATACCTAAATGGCCAGCAGTGGGAGCTGCATGGTTTTCTAATATTATTTGCTCACGCAACTCGCTAGGAACCACCTCTTTCCAGGAAAACTCCGATGTTAGGGGACACTTATTTTTAGATACTCTGTAAAGAACATTGTTATTTATAGTGAAGTTAGGTAGACTAGCTGGAGACCTAAGGCAAGTATTGTATTTATTTGTATACCAAGAATCAGACGTTTTCGATATGGCTTCAGACGTTGTAATTGCGTTTACTGGGACCGCGCGTGAAAGTGCATCAGGTATAATGTTGTCCACACCCCGACGGTGTTTCAAATTGAAATTGAATGCCGATAGCCTAACACCCCAACGGGCTAATCTACCTGTCGGATTAGAAAGAGACAAAAACCACTTTAGAGCCGAATGGTCCGTATAAACCGTAAATGCCTGTCCATTATCTAAATAACATCGCCAATGTTCCAAGGCAGCGAGAACAGCAAGCGTCTCCTTCTCGGTAATACTATAATTACGCTCCGCACCTGTCAAGGACTTGCTCATGTAAGCTATAGGATGTTCTTGACCATTAATTACTTGACAGAGCATAGCCCCTACTCCGTAATTACTCGCGTCCGCGTGCACTTCGAAGGGAAGATCATAATGGGGGCAAGATAAGACCGGACATGAAGTAAGACTGCGCTTGAGCGCTTCGAAGGCAGAGTTGGCTTCCTCAGTCCAAGCAAACGGGGGAGCGCCCTTCTTACTGGATGTTAACTTGTTTAAGGGGCCTGCAATTGTACTAAAGTTAGGCACAAAACGTCTGTACCATGAAGCAGTACCTAAAAATCTTTTAACCTCCTTTTTAGAAGTTGGTGTGGGATAATTTAAAATTGCCTCAACTTTTTCAGGGTCAGTACGCAGCCTTTGAGAGTCAACCACGTATCCTAGATATTTTAAACTTTCCCTGAAAAATTGGGTCTTTTCGAAGTTAATTGTCAGGTTAGCCTGTTGTAGTTTTTCTAAGACACGTAATAATAGAGCAACATGACTGTCGAAACTGTTACTTACACAAATTATGTCGTCTAAGTAACAGAATACTTTAAGGTCAAATTCTGGACCAAATAACTTATCGACCAACCGCTGCTGAGTTGCAGGGGCGTTAGTGAGGCCAAAAGCCATTGTTTTAAAACAGAAAGTTCCACGATTAGGCACAAAAAATGCCGTTTTATTTCGATCTTCGGCAGCAATGGGAATTTGCCAAAAGCTCTTTGACAAATCGATGCTTGTTAAATACTTCGCGTCCTTAAGGTTGTCTAAGATCTCTGAGATATATGGAAGGCTATACGCGTCCTTGACCGTTACGGAGTTAAGTTTGCGGCTGTCTAAGCAAAATCTGGGCTTGCCATCTTTTTTGTCTACGACAAGAATAGGAGATGACCATGAACTCTCGCACGGTTCTATGACGTCTAGCTGGAGCATCTCGTCTACCTGTTCGTTAATAATCCTACTCTTCTCCGGTGACATGCGATAGTAACGCTGTCTAATAGGTGTTGTATTTCCGGTATCGATACGATGTTGGATCATTGAAGTTCTGCCAAGACCTTTCTGCTCATACGAAATTGCCTTAAAACGGTCTATAACACTGTCCACGATAGCACGTTCGCTAGTAGGCAAATATGCATATGGTGTGATGTGGGTCGTCGTTTGATCTGCGATAGAATCGGAAGTTCCGTTTATGTGCATAGAGCCAATATATTTGGGACATAACTTGAACTTGCGCCAAAAATCTATACCCAGAATTAGAGGAGTGTCCACTTTTGGTACAACATATGCCTTGACTGTGTGATCTTGCCCCTCGAAGGTCACTGGTAGGTTAATATATCCTATACTGTCCAAGCTGTGACCGCCGGCAGCAATGATGTTAATTTTGTCATTCGTTTGCAAAGGCAGTTTAGAGCCAAGATGTTCAGTGTAGAAATCATTGTTAATTAATGTTACAGCGGCTCCAGAATCCAATAAACCAGAGGCTGCAACGTCATTAATTCTTATATTTAAGAAAGTCCGGTTGTCATTATTAGTTTTAGATTGCAGAATTGAAGTTACTTTATAGATGCTAAAGAAATTTTTTATGAAATTTAACCAATCCTGCCAGTCCCTAACATCTGAGTAACCACAATTCTGCTCTATGCGTTTTTTGATTCTTCGGAAGAGGAAGATAGTTGTTTCTGGCAGTCAGGGCATTCGTGAAATCTAACCCCTGGACGGCCACAGCGGAAACAAACAATAACCCTTTCTGCGGTGCAATTCCTTAATGAGTGGGTGTCTACGCGGCAACGAGGGCAAAATTTCGGCCTTGCATTAATTGCGCAAACTGGTCTGGAAGCAGTAACGGCTTCGGCGGGATAATTACTGTGAGTGGTTTGCTTATTCGCATACGAAGCAAAACGAGGCTTAAAATCATAGTTTTTTGTAAAGGTCTGTTTCTGTACAAAGGGCTTCCCTAAATTATTTGAAGAGGTACTAGCATGAGCATAGGCGAAATCGGGGGCAAGGGTTTCATGCGTCACTTTAGGCGGCTCCCGATACTGGGACATACGAGATTGAACATTTTCGAAGTTCTTGCATACTGACCGTAACTGATCAACGTTCTTGATATCAGGGCAAGACGTTAACACACTGGCATAGCAAGGACGAATGTTATGTAATAGTATATCTAATTTATCCTCCTCGGACAAAGTTCTATCCAGTTGCGAGAACATGCCTGACATAATCGATAGATAAATGGTGATATTTTCCCGTGGTCCTTGTGTACGTGCCCTAATTTCGGCCAAAAAACGATAATCGTAATCCGAGCTGCTAAAGTCTTCCTTCAGTTTGTGACAGACTTCCTCCCAAGAGTTTACTCTGTCTTGTATACCGCGAAACCAATGCAATGCATCCTCTGTAAATATCTCCGTAGCGAATGATAACACCCTACTTGATGGTAAAGATCTCGCTTTAATAAAATCACTGACACTTCGAATGAAGGCCCGTACACAAGTTTTCCCATTAAATTTTAGCTTCGATAACTCCGCCGTCAGGCCACGATCACAAGTAACAGTAATTTGTCCCGGGTTATCTTCGAAGCTTGAGCCTGTGGCATCTGGATTGAACTTTGTGAGAGATACTCTATAAGACTGGTAAAGCTTATTGCACTCATTGCAAGCAGACACGGCTTCCGGCTGGAGTGAGCAGTCGACACGATTCAAGCGGTGATGAATATGGTTCATCAAGTTATTGGTTCTGTCTAAAAGGCTTTTTTCAAAACATTCATTTAGAGATTTTATACTTTTGCCTACCTTTGATAGGCTGTCCTCCAATGCTGTTACGTCTACTTGTGGATCAAATGGTGATACCAAAATATCCTCTGAAGGATATAGTCTAGCCAGTTTTGTAATCTGTTTGCGCAGGTCTAATACTGTTTCAGCTGGGCTTTCTCCTCTAATTTCTACCTCATAAGCAAGTTCTGTTTTTTGCAGTGACAAAAATTTTATTTCGTAAGACATGACTGTTTGGGTAAATTTGAACGGAATTATGCTAACTACTCCGCTCTGTTACAATGTGGAAGAAGAATGAAACTAGTAACTTGTTTTTCTTTTTTTTTTACGTAACAAAAATCAAACAGTGACAGAAAAGAAAATGCAAGGTAGAAGAGAAGAAATAATAGAAAGCACTAACTACAAAACTGCAAATTAAAGAAGGGCAACTAGCGTCTACAGTGTGCTTACAAGGTTTAAGATTTATCGATATCGATAAAGTATCGCTGTCCACTCTCTAGACTCTAGTTGCAAGCACAAATGAAATAAAAAAACAAGACTTCACAAAACACGCACACAAAACAAACTACTCGACGATCCAAATTGAAATACCGACCAACTGATACCACGTTGAAGGCGCCACTTGTAGCGTTAGGTATCTAGGGCAGTGATGTTCTAAAAGAAGGTGTACCACAACGTTACAATTACAATATTTATTAAAGGTACAGCTAGAGCTAGGGTCGAAGTCGAAAAAGCCTACTCAGGCGGAATGGTATATTTGGATCGCAGTGTAGCCGGTCGTTACTGTCCTGAAGGCGTTGGCGTGATGCGAGATCGCCAAGGGAAGAAAACAGCGCCCAGCAGCGAAGGTTCAAGGCGATGACAGCCCGTACCTCGGACCCTGGAATTGATTTCCAAAATGTCAGGGCACCGCATTTAGTCGATACCGTGTAACGTCCCGCCTGTTTTATTTGAGCTCATCACTAGTATGGGTACTAATTCTATAAACCTACATAATATAGTTTGTTTGTGGCGGACGATGCACGGTAATTCAGAACGGAGCAAAATGATACTTAGCAGAGAATAAGCATAAGCATGTGTTTCTATTAATACTAGATGTAACAGCTTTTATATAAGTATTTCACGAAATATATAACAATCGTTCACTACCACTAAAATGTTACCAACTACCTATGTACTATAACTAAAACTATAAGCATTCATATTACAATGATCCATATTAGCAAGGCGTCAGCTATAGGCTGCATGATGCAATAATCAGGCTACAGGACGCGTTTCTTAAAAACTACGAATTACAAAACTAATATTAGGCATTTGTTCAAACTTACCCAAAGCGGGGGCACTAATCCACTTAACAAAATATCGCCACAGCAAACCACAGAACATTAAATATAAGAATAGTGTTCTAATGAATACAACTCCGTAATGGCGAAGCGAGACAAAGGCCGGACAACTGATAACGCGCGCAAGAGCGGCGTGCGTCCAGCGCCGGAGTCTGTTCGGGAGTGGTGTGACCGGCCGCGCCGCCCGTGAGCCGAAGATGGCGTCGACTTGTATAGGGAACAGGAAAGTCGACAATATCGATATCGATGTCGATACCTATTAACTGTTAAGTTCTATCCATGTTGTGTTTATTTATTTTTTTATATTACTCTAAGCTTTATTAGTATATCCTATGAACTTTAATATATGTAATTTTTATTTTTTTAATATAAATATAAGTGTAAGAATAAATTAATGCTACACGCTCAAAAAAAATCATTACTTGCCAACGCGCGCTAGAAAGAAGCATGCTCAATATAAGAAAAATAGAAAAAAATTAGACACTCAAAAATAAGAGAAAAAACAGGAGCAACAGATGCCTTGAGCTATGCAAAGAAACTTAAGTGGAAGTGGGCAGGACATACAGCAAGACTAACAGACAAGAGATGGACGTTAAAAGTCACAAAATGGAGAGGCCCACTTGGCAAACGAGGCCAAGGCAGACCACTTACGCGCTGGGAAGACGACATAAAAGGAACAGCCGGCTCAGAATGGATGGCTTTAGCACAGGACAGGGAAAAATGGGCAGCACTGGAGGAGGCCTTTACCCACAAGGGATTCATTAAAATACTAATTTTAAGTCTAAGTTTAACTTTCACATTTATATGTATAACCATTTTTAAAATGAATAAAGGGCTTTTTTTTTTTTATTTATGGCATTTATTTCGAACTGTGAGATATTCGAGAAGAAAGTACGGTTGCCAGTTTTAGTTGCACTTTTAGCACCACCCAGGGGTCACGTGTAGGGTAGCGGTGGGTAGTTTCCCTACGGACGTGGTACAACTTCGACCCCCCTTTGTCAAGTGAGTGGGCAACTTGACTGTTAGAATTTCTCAAGCCGCCCGAAGGCCTCCAACTTGGCTTAACGACTGCTATCATAGACAACAGCCGGGATCAACGGCTTAACGTGCCTTCCAAAGCACGGGAGCGCTCAATTAGTAACCACTCAAAGCGGTCACCCATCCATGTACTGACCCCGCCCGACATTGCTTAACCTTGCATACCGGTTGTGGCACGCAGGCACCGCTGGGCCACGAGCGCTCCAGCATATTATGGTAAACATCATTTTTTTTATGTACTTACTTTTTTTGAGAATAAAGTACTTTAAATTACTACTTCTACCTGTGAGATCCTATAATTGGCTTCCTGTTTATATGTTTAAAGTGTTATCCTATCATAAAAGCTGTTGGTTCTCCATATAAATAAATAAATAAACCTCTTGAAAGAGGGGTAAATGTGAGTTAGGGAGAAAGTTATCCACGTGAGGTTGCCCGTCGGGTCTTCGGCCCTTAGGTTGGCTTGTACGACATTCGGACATTAAGAATATTTGCATGTTATCAAGAAATGGCTGAAGAAGGCTGAACAATTCTGTTAATCTAAGACCTGTACCTGTATACCCTTTTTCTGCAAATAAAATATTATCTTGTCTTATCGGGGCTCGAAAGTGTTAAATTAGCTCGCCCTTCGGGCCTTCGGCTATTGGGCTCGCATAGCGAGCGCACTCCAAGAAGAAGCTTCGGGCCTTCGGCCTTACAGGGTACGCCTTCCGACTTCGTATGCCTCGCTCCTTACGTTTGGGATTTAGGCCCTCAAGTTCGCTTGTATGGCACTCGAGCCTTGAAAGTGTTGACTTTGGCTCACCCTTCGCACCTTCAGCCCTCGGGCTCCTATAGTGAATGCGCCCCAATAAGAAGCTATGGGCCTTTGGCCTTACGTGGGACGGCTTCTGTGCTTGACTCGCCTCTCACCTTCGGTCTTTCGGCCCTCAATTTCCTTCCCTTCTTCCCTCAACAGAGAGCGCGCTCCAAGGAGAAGCTTCGTGCCTTCGGCCCTACGCGATACGCCTTCTGACCTCGTATGCCTTACCCCTCACCATCGGAGCTTCGGCCCTCAGGTTCGATTGTAAGACACTTGGGGGTAAAAAGTGGCCACTTGGCATCTCTTTTTATAGTTCCTTAGGAAAACCTCAAGCAAAAATCAGGAAGCTTAGGTAGAAAGCTGATTCTACAACCAGCGCGTTCTTATATACTTAGACGGCTCTTTCTCTAAAAAGAATAAAATAAAAACAAAATTAAAGAATTTGAAAATAGCCCCGACGGATGTAGCTAGATTTCGCTAGTCTATGCTTAACTCCCACGAGTCTGTGAGCGTTACATATATACTTCTCCCGTTGGTACCGCTTCTGGAAGGTCATTAAGAAGCAACGAGAAAAGTACATTCGACACCGATGACCCCTGCGCTACGCCCATCGGGGTTGACATAGGATCAGACCTCACTCTACCTCTGTCGCCCACCACCACCTGTGATCTCCCGTGCATGAAGTCTGATATAAGCGCGTGTGCCTTACCGTTGATGCCGTAGTGATGGAGTTTAATAGCGAGCACGCCGTGATCGGCGACATCGAACGCCTTCGACAGATCACAGCACAACACTGCTGGCTGACCTCCGCTGCTGGCTCCGCTCGCGGGCGTCCATCACTCGGCGCACCACCTCTCGCGTCATCGCGCTTGTCGAGCGTCCCGCACGGTAGGCATACTGGCGCGCAGACAGAGCATCGGTTTCCGTGAGGAACTCCGTTAGACGCGAACTGAGCCCATTTTCAATCACCTTTGCCACCGCTGGTATGATGGATACGGGTCTGTAGCAATCTTAGAGGATAAAACTAAAGAGTAGAAATACGTGTGCCACAATGAGGGCCAGCAATAAAGCAAGATGGCTGCCGTGGGGTGACCATATCGCTAAAATTACCCCATTGCTTCTGTTTATTTTTACCCACGACGGAACGGAGAAGGTATATGCGTTTAGGGTGAGAGATTGTATGTGTGTGCACACCAATATCTCCAAAACGGCTTCACCGATTTAGATACGGTTTTCTGCAATAGGTTTGTAGTTCAGTCGGGACGAAATTTAGATAGATTTTACGAGAATAACTCGCCAGAGGGCGCTGCAGTAAACATTTTTCACTTTCTAAAGTGCGTTTAAGCGCGTTTTCTCCGAAAATACTCAGCCAGCGCTTATGATTTAAATAGGTACGACTTGAAGAGTACTGCATGCATTGGAAGTCTGAGGATCTGATGATGAAGCAGAAAAACATAGTAGAGTAATAAGCAGAGGTAGATATCCCTTCGTTTGTTTTTGGTCTCTTTTGTTTATTATGTTGTATTAACACACGTTGTATACATGACATTTAGAGGGTCTGATGATGGAGTAGAAACATACCGCAGAGAACTTTGCGACGGTCTGATGATGGATCAGAACAAAATTTGAGGTTATAAAGGTATTTAGTTAGTGAATCGTGTTAAGACTGTTTTGATTTATTGAGAAGCCTCTGTAGATGAATATTAGAAGACCTGATGATGGAGCAAAATAGTATCATAGGGATCTTTGCGAGGGCACATAGGTGGATTACCGTGTTTTGACTGCTTTAATACTGTTTGCGGAGTACCTTCTGAAGCCTTGTGATGGTTTTGAAAATGTTTATCGAGTATCTTCATTACTTGGACTGCTGAGATCAGAACTGTGGCACTTTATGTCCCCTTACACAGTCTATAAGTTGTGCCGTACCAGTTCTTTTTAAGTATAAAGTATACGCCGGTTTGTAGTAGTAGTTTGACTAGAATTCGCCAGATAGAAATATTATGTACCTGATGCTGAAATAATAGGTAATACTTAAATAAGCTTCATTGGTTCGAAACAGTATATAGGTACTTACTTCAAATTGCGTCATTAAAATTTTACAAGTTACAAAAATTAACCCGGGATATTTTGCGATTAAGTAGTTGGATAGGAGAAGCCTAAAATCCGTGGCCTATCTAACTGAAAACGTGTGCTATTGTATATATGGTAAATATCGTGTATTTAAGCGAATTTTATGTATTTTTATGAGAATAAGTTAGGGAGAAAGTTATCCACGTGAGGTTGCCCGTCGGGTCTTCGGCCCTTAGGTTGACTTGTAAGACATTCGGGGCTCGAAAGTGTTAAATTAGGCTCGCTCTTCGCGATAGCGCGCTCCTGAAGCTACGGGCCTTTAGCCTTACGTTACGTGGGACGGCTTCTGTGCTTGATTCGCCTCTCATCTTCGGGCTTTTGGCCCTCAAGTTCGCTTATAACAGGACCCTTCTTCGCGTGGTAGTAAATAACACTAGTTTAACATCTTCGTGATGATATTGTGCTGTTAAATATATTTTTTTATTAACTAAAAATGGGATTGCTCTTGGCCAGCATGTAGCCAGAATTAAGGACTATGGTGTACACTATTAAATATCGACAATAATTCCGTAGTTAAACCGCGGTAAAATAGCTGAATTGTTATGTAATAAATATATATGAAAGTAATACAAACATTTTAGTGGATACGCCATGGGCCCGATGATGTCCGTGTAGTTGGAAGCCATTTTGAACACGAACTTACAACAAAATGGCGGACTAAATTATTTCAACTTTGAGTACCAATCTCAACATTTGTGAGTTAAGAAACTAAAAGTAGGTAAATAAATACAGATTTAAATACTTAATGGACGAAGTGAGTAGTTCGACCTTAGTCGCTTCTCACTTGTGGCGTGCGGGCCGCGATCCCACATCGACGCGACTCAACTCGGTACCATTTTTTACTGCGCCCCTACATTTAAGGGCCATTTTTTTGGCGTTGTAGTTTTTTTTTTTTTTTCTTAGAATTGCATGAAAATTTGTAGGTTGGAAGAGCTCCTGATTCTGTACAAGTAAAAAAAATATGACAACATGGCGTCGAAAAAAATTTTTTTCCCCCATACATTTTTTCCACTGAGTTACGAAAATCCCATACGTTTTGTCACTCAATGGAAAAAAATTGTGGGACAGTGTAGGAAATCGTGCACATAATGTTCAGAATCAGGAGCTCTTCCAACCTACCAATTTTCATGCAATTCTAAGAAATAAAAAAAAGACTACAACGCCAAAAAAATTGGCCCTTAAATGGGTACTTCCTGACTGGCGCGGGATGCGCGGTAGCGGGACGATGCGAAGGCGATACTGGTCCGCTTCTGCGCATAATATTACTACTGTGCAAATGTAATACTGACAGTATTCCGTCAAGCAGGAATTTTTGCGACGTCAGTAAGTTTACGTCAAAGAAGAAAATGTCACATATCGCTCTCGCCCCGCCAAGTCGCCTTAGAGAATACAAAGACTGAATACAACTCTGAACAATATGCTTATTGTCAGACTTTCTTAAATTGTACCTAAATGTTAACATTATGACATGTATATTTTTAAGAAAAAAAAACCGACTTCAAATGGGGGAGGCCGGTGAAAGAGATCTTATTTCTTATTTCTTATTAAAATCCCAAATTGAGTGTATTTTAAACATCCGTTTTAACGAGCAGGCGTGGAACCAAGCCTCCCTTACGATAAGGTTTGGTGGTTTGGGAACACGAAAAATCATCAGTACCTATTGCTCTGCCGGCTTTCCTGGTTTCAATCCACAGCACCTCCGATCTTGCAGGTAAGTAGCATCCTTAAAGCCTCTTGGGCTACAAACTGCGAGATTGCGTGCTTGGATGAAGCCTCGAATGCTTGGCTGGCAGGACCGAGCCCAAATTTTCCATCGCGACCCAAAATTTAAAGGGCCTGGGACGCCATAGCTTCCGTTTCAACGTTGACATTTCTAATTGACGTCGCTACAGGCAGAGATCGGGCCAGGCTCTTGGCCGTGTCTAAAAAACCCTACACTGAAAAAACGAAACGCTAGCAAAGTACCAATTTGGCTCGGCTAAAAAATAGTTACATACAACCAAGATTTAATTAAAATGCGAAAAAATGCTTAGTAAATGATAAACAAGCAAATACTGTTAAACGTTTTTGGTTATTGTAACAAAACACTTATTAATTTCCGAATGAAGATCTCGGTAAAGATAATCTTTACCCGACTCAGTTAGAAATAACGAATTTTACACTGTCATTGTTTAACTAGTGCATTATTTAATGACAGACCTTGCACGACTTGCTTAATATTAGATATGTTGTTTTGTTGCAAATAACTGCGTGAATCACTAAGAAACAAACAAGTTGCTTTAGTAAATATAACCCTTCCTAGGCAACGGTCAAATCTGACATGTTCTGCATCGCGCTATCGAAGTTTTTTAAGTCAGTTGCGTATATACGTAGAACTTCCAACCAACTGTCATTGGACTTCGGTCCCTGAGAGATCTCTCTATTGTCGTTTCTTCCTGTGTCTCCTATCTATTGTATATATGTATATTGTTTGTAGATATCCCTTTCATGTATATATTAACACTGTATATTATTCCTATATAGGAGCACATTTCTCTTCTACATTGGTGACCCCGACGTGATTTGAACACGCAACCTTCTGGTATTAGCTGACAACTGCATTATTTAATTTTAAACATGTAGTTACCGAATAAATCGTTTAAAAATACTAAATAACTGGGTTAGTTTTCTCTGATTACAAAGTAAAAATTGGCTAATTGCAGCCAATTTAACTTTAACAATTTTTAACCAATTTACTATTTGATAATAGAGTAGGCCCATTTTTGAAGAAGTAGAATGCAAGAAGCAAGTCGTGTAACAGTTGGGGTGACAACGTTATCAGAGGGTTTAGACCCTGCAGAATATGGATCTGCCTGTCGCCATCCCCAAATTTAAGCCGGAAGAATGTTATATCGGAAAAGGTGCAGCCCATACAAATTTTTTCGTTGTACACTTAGTAAATCGTTGTTCCGGTACTATGGTCCAATTGTTATGGATTTTTGATATGCCGTAAAGAACAATATTTGTCATCGTATCCCGAAATTTTTGACACTCCAGCTCCACGTCTTTCTCCGCCATCTTGGAAAATCTGTCACTTTTTTCAGGTTTTTGCTTGTACTGTCGTTATAGTTCATTTTCGTGCTAAACATGGTTTGGCAATATTGTAAAACACAAAATTTGCTAAAACTTTTGGCTACAAAGATTTTTTCCATGACCCCTAAGGACGAAGATATGACAGGAGATATCATTATAAATTGCCACTTTTTTCTAGTGTTCCTCTCATGTTTACGTTTAAAGTGCATTTTAGCGCTAACTATAGTTCGGCAATATTGTAGAATACAATATTTGCTAAAACTTTTGTATTGAAATATTTTTTCCACGATCATCAGGAAAGAAGGTACGATGTCATCTATGGGGTACTACCGTCGATATTTACTACTTTTTCCAGTTTTCTTCCCATATTTGCGTTTTAGTGCAATTCTCGGTCAGCAATATTACAGACGACAAAATTATATGCAAATTCAAAGTACCTACGATCTTCTGGGTATCGTGGAAACAGACTATTTTGCCTTCTGAGGGATTGAAGTGGTATAGATCGGAAAGTGACAGATGCTTTATCTTGTCGTCTATCACGCTATCACTCGACCATCATAGATCCCCTACAGATTGCAATTCATTGCACTCAAACCTAAATATGGGAAGAAAACTGCAAAAGTAGCAAATTTCGACGGTTTTACTCCATAGATGACTTAATATCTTCTTTCCTAATGGTCGTGGAAAAAATATTTCAATACAAAAGTTGTAGCTAATTTTGTGATCTACAATATTTCCGAACTATGGTTAGCGCTAAAATGCACTTAAAATGTAAACATGAGCGGAAAACTAGAAAAAAGTGGCAATTTTGAATGATATATCCTGTCATATCTTCGTCCCTAGGGGTCATGGAAAAAATCTTTGTACCCAAAAGTTTTAGCAAATATTGTATTCTACAATATTGCAGAACTATGTTTAGCACTCGAATGAACTTTGATGACAGTATAAGCAAAAAACTGAAAAAAGTGACACTATTTCCAAGATGGCGGCCAAAGTTATGGCGCTAGAGGGCCGAAAATTTTAGGTTACCATGGCTTATATTGTCCTTTACAACATACCAAAAAACCATATCAATCGGACCTCTTTTAAAGTACCAGAGCATCGATTTACTAAATGTACTACGGAATTTTTTGTATGGGCTGCACGGCTTTTCCGGTATACCGTACTTCCGGCTCAAATTTCGAGATGGCAACAGGCAGATCCGTATTCTGCACGGTCCAAACCCTCTGATAACGTTTTTTTAGAGACGCCTATTCTAATTCTGTTCCTGCTCTATAAGTGAGAACAACAAAGTTGACTTATTTAATTTTGGGAACAAATAAAATGATCACCTAAATAACTTTTGATATCATCAAATTTTCGAACCCTAAAATAAGGTTGAACACTCAAAAAAAATTATCGATCAGCAATTCCGAGTCACCAAAAAAATTCTACCTATTTTTGCAGCACTTGCACCTATTTTACTTATTGCGTTCCTATAAATTTATAATCGCATCAAAAAAATTGTCAAGTACCACCAAAAACACTAAACTACCACCTAATCTCATGCACCTTTTTTCATTAGAATTACATCCAAATATTATACACATCGCATGCTACATTTTAGTAAACAGTTACAAATTAATTGTTTTTAGCACTATAAATATTTTAGTCATTTCCAAAACGTTATAAATTAGAAAGTAAAATTCTAAATTCATTTAAAAAGCAACGCGCAATGTGGCTGTTTGAAATAATAACACGTATACTGCTATATCACTCAATCAAATACAAAGAATTGTCTGAAGCATAAAACCTATTGATAGCGTTAGAGTGAAAGGTACCTATTACTGTTTCATTCTAACTACCTATTGCTGGTGGTTTACAAACTGCAAGAAGTTTTATTATTAATTTTTTAATGCGTTGACGTGAGCGCGTTTGATTGAAAACTTGTATTCGAAAATGAGTTTTGTTGATTTATTAAATAGTTAATTTGTTATGAAAATGGATAAAGGTCCTCAAATGAGTTTACTTTATTAATTTAGATAGACTTTCATGGAAAAATTAAACCAAGTTAATAGGTAGAAATAGGTATAGGTAGGTTTAGGTTATGTTAGTTTTGCATCGGCCCGAAGGGCCAAAACAACTCAAAATAGGAGCTCCGCGCCAGCGGAGATCCGTCAATACTGTTCCAATGTCCACTAGTTTGAAATAAAAATAGATGTCATAGAAAAATACTACTACCTAGGCAAATTGACGATTATCAGCGAATAGAGTAGAGGCAAAAACATCTGAGAACAAATAGCTGTATGCGACCAGTAAGGAAAGCACTGTTGAAAATATATTAAATTAAATTATGTTAGAGTCTGGCTAATGAAATATTACACACAATTTTGGCGGGAAATTCAAAAAATCTTGGGATGGTCACACTTTGTGTAGTAGGAAGTATAGTTTTGATATTAGAAAATATTTTTGATTTTCTGTGCACACGTAGTTAAGGTACCTATAGTGAAACATGTTAAAAGTAGGTTGATGTGCAATCAAAATCAGCTCACATAATTTCTATCACTCACTATGTGGAGTACAGTCAACGACAAAAACATATACACTACACACAATACAATACAATATACACTTTCTCATCATATACCATTTTAACAAGGCGGAAAATGAATTTGTAGTGTAAATAAGACCTAGTAAAAACAAGTCAATAAAAAATAATAATAAGAAAAAACCATTTGTACCAGGCTAATTTTTTTTTGCACAGCTATCATCGTGTGTTCATCGTCAAGCCATTCACGAAAATCACCATGCCATACTTTTCCGATGGGGCCAAATGGCCGCCATACCACTGCAAAAGAGTACTTTTTTTAAATTTTTGCCAAACGGTTTGTACCAGTATGGCGTTTGGATTTTTGGAAAGAATATGTATGATGCAATGTGACATCATATTTGCCATACTTCTAATAGTAGGAAAAAAGTGGTACCATACTTGAAATTGAAAAACTAGGATTTATGACACGTCTAGTTCTTAGTTAGGTTAGGTAGGTTAGGTTAGTTAGGTGGGCAAGGTTGCCAGAGCTGCCGGGTTGCACTGTGTTGAGAGCGTGGGACCTAAATTTGTCCCTTCTGCTGTCAACACAGTAAATCGTCAAATTTTATATAGGGTATATATTAAAAATGCGAACGTGCCTTCTTTGGAGTTGCGAACGTCTATAGGCTGGGGTGTCCGTTTACCATCAGGTGGACCGTACGCTTGTTTACCACCGTCGTTGTATAACAAAAACTAGTACTGATAGTATCAAAATATTAATTGGGCACCAACCTACTACATTGTTTACATCTTGTAAACATTGCAGTTTTTCATTATACACGCTTCACGTCCACTTCGCACATTGTCGTAATTATTTACGGGCTTAAATAATAGTTCGCGGACCTCAATCGGTATAATAATTATTAATATTATTTAAAATAAACACGATAAACCCCTTATAAACCGCGACCAATTTGAATGATTGACATAAATTGACAACGTGTTGACAACAGACATTTAAACAATCATAGACAATTAGTGATACAGCATGTAAATATCTGTCAGTAAATTTTGGTTAGCCAGACTCTATGTACCTACGTGTCTCATTAAAGTTACAGAAATTTTGAAGCTTCTATAAAATAAAATTATTTAGCGCTGTCTTGCTCGCACGCGGTGCGACGTGCGAGCGAGACGGACCGTATGGAAAACCGCATCAGTGTGCTAGCAATGAGGTTAGACTAGATTGGAACTGCTTTGCGCGTCGGGCGTTAAAAAACAATTGCCGCGTGAAATTTGGTGATCATGTAGTATTTCTGGGTATCGACAAAATTATTTGGGTGTAAATTATTTTAATAGGATTACGAGCCCTGTAATATTTGGATGTAAATTATATGAAATTTGGTGTTTGAAATTAGGTGATCATTAAGTATTTTTGGGTAGTGACGAATTTATTTGGTAACAATTTAATTTAATAGGTTATCGACATGTTACTTCTTTGAGTTGCACTTTATATTTAAAAGGAGTTGAACATTTGGTGCAAATCTAGTATTTTTGGTAATCAATGTAATTTTTTAGAGCATCATTCGGCAACTAATTTGGTGGTTCGTTAAATGCTACCCTTTAATTTTAGCTACAAAGTTTGCAGGTGCTATATTGACAAACTCGGTGGGTTATTTTTCACAGTATTTTTGTTATTTTTAACCCAGACGTTTTTTCAGTATATCAGGTCAT